>JAQZBX010022214.1:0-31731 GCA_029593785.1 Cabassous unicinctus | reverse complement strand
TATTTATTTATTTATCCCCGCCCCCTTGCTGCTTGTGCTCGCCCTGTCCATTCGCTGTGCATCTTTTCCATGTCTGCTTATCTCCCCCTTACTGTGAGGTCCTGCTGCATCAGCCCACCGCGTCGCGCGGGCCGGCGGGCCTGCTCTCACAAGGAGGCCCTGGGAAGTGAACCCGGGGCCTCCCATATGGTAAACGGGAGCTCTATCCGTTGAGCCACACCCGCTTCCCCATATTCACTTTCAATATTAATCATGATGGCAACAATGGTCAGAAATAAAATCATAGGCTGCAAAACTCTGCTTGTCCTGAATTTTACCTAACTGTGAATTTGGGGAAATAAGTATGAAATAGCTCTTTCACTGTTTTAAGTTTTAAGCACACACTCCAAGGGTTCATGTAAAATGACAAAATCGAATATCTCAAGTTCTGTTTGTGTGCCGCTGCAATTACCGCGTTGTCCTATCGTGTCTAATCTACAGTTTAAGCACAGGAAGGATAGAAGACCCCAGGAATTGGAGACATGAGCTGTGCCAGAAGTAAACGCGAATGTTTTCTAGCTTTTAAGAGCTGGCTTTTCAAATGACTCTGTGTAGCTGAGTCTACGTGTACTGGGGCCAAATGTATAACTGGCATTTCTCTAAATTAATTTCAATGTTAAATATAATGTTTATTCAAAGGCAAATCAAAAAATCTCAAAAATAGCCAGAGTATTTGTTTAGGTCACAAAATGTGTTTTGTTGGGGGAAAGAACTTTTTATTACTGAAGTTGTTTAGAATTGCTGGAGCCTGGGAAAAATAAAAGTAGATTGATTTTCGGTCTGTTTTAGTGTTCCTTTCAAACTCTCTGCACACAACACACCCCTCACTGCTGCACCCGGGGCGCTCAGTGCTTGGCCTGTGATGCTGTGGGCCTCCTCCTGGAGCAGCTGAGCTTCGCTCTTTTCAAGGTTTCCCCAGGAGCCCTTCTTCCCTGAGCTGGGCAGCTCTAGTGCCAGGCAACTTCCCTCCCCTCGCTCCAGGGACACCAGGATTCCCTAATAAATCCTCAAAGTTGACAGGCACAGGCAGATGTTTCATAGAAAAATCCAGCACAGTCCCAGAGGCAGGGCGAGGCATTTCCCAGGAGGCACCTGCCCAGGCGTCATGGCGGCTCAGGAGGCTGCCCAGGAACACAGAACCCTCAACCGAAGCTTCACGCACTGGTTCCCACACGGGAGCTCACAGAAGAAAAGAAATGGCAGAATTGTCTACCAAGAGGTCCAAGTGGTTGCCAGATGTTGCCTTGAAAATGCCCCTTCTCCGCAGCCACAGAGAACCTAGGGACTCCTCTCAGACCCACCCCGGGACAGGGGCCGTGACAGACGTGATCTTCCACGGAGATGGGGATGTCAGGAAACACACTCTGATCTGGAGGTCAAAGTGGCCCAGCGAATGTTTCACTAAGATGCCATGCACAGGTGGCCCCCAAAGCTCAGGGCAATGACGTCCCAGGGTCAGAGGAAGAAGCCTGGGGCTCAGAGAGCCTCCGTCCACATGCCTGCCCACACATCTCCCCTCCGCGGCTCCCTGTCCTGCGCTGAAAGTGCTCAGGATGCAGACACAACTTCTGGGTCCTTTGAGGATGCTCTGCTCATGCCCTGGGTATGGGTTGGAATGGGGGGAAGCAGTACAGAGGCCAATCCACAAGAAATAAAGGGGGCAAGAGGATAGAGAAAGCCCAGGAACGAATGCCAAGGTGGAAACGGCCAGAGCCTTTCTCTGCAGCTCCCCCACATTTCATTCCTTGTTTCTTCTCTCAACATTTAGTGCCACCTTAAATCTGAATAGGATAAGGAATCCCAAAGACCTGACCCAAGGGAGGTCTGGGTGCTGGAAGCCCACGGGCAGAGAGACAAAGGGAAGCAGCCCTTCCTCCAAGAGGTGCTAATCAGACCAGAGCACATCTGTCTCCTCACACCTCCACCCTCTCTCTCCTCTCCTCCCTCTCTCCATCTCTCCCTCCCTCAGTCCCTGTCTTTCTATCTCTTCTCTCCTCTCCCTGCTTCCTTCTCCTCTCCTCTCCAGCCCTCCTTTTCGTTCCCTCTCCCCCTCCCTCCTTCCCTGTGTTTTTCCCTCTCTCCCCTCTGCCTCCTTCCCTCCCTCTCTTCCTCCCCCTTCCTCCCTACCTCTTTCCCTCTCTATTTCTCCCTCCCTTTCCCTTTCTCTCCCACTCCCCCAATGACTTAGCTATCCACATGCACGTACACCCACTCACTGCCTCTCACTGTCTCGCCCCATCTTGCAGGCCCACTCAACTCGGAGTCCCTCTCTCAAGCTCAGCTTTGCGCTCTCTCTCTGTCCGTGCTGCAGTGGCCATAACTGCACGCTCCCTGGGAGCCCAATGCCAAGCTCTTTTTGGCTGAGTTGCTCAGGAAAGGCAACTCACCAAAGGGAGCACAGACAGTTTTCAGTTGTGGATCAGTAGAGGTCTCCCTGCTGAGTGTGCTCCTTCAGAACCTCCCACCCTGGGCAAGCTGGGGGAGAGGGTCAGCAGTTGGGAAGAGGGCTGGTTGTGACTTCAGCAAATGCCATATCTTGGGAATTTCGATGGACTGCATCTGGCCTCGCCATCCATCTTGACCCACCTGCAGAGGCACATAAAGGGTGGGTGGTGGCAGTAGCGATCAGTCTCTATGGGAGGAGGGTTTTGTCGCTGGCATTGGGTTTAGAATTGCCAGCGCATGGTGGCAATCAAAGACAGACCACCTTTTACACAATTCTGGTATTGTTTTTACATTCTCTGCAGACAGTGCATCCCCTTATTGCTTGCACCCTGGGCAGAACTCTCAGGGTCCCATCTGTGGTACCTGCCGCAGTTGGCATCAGTGACCAAGCCCACTAGCCATTCACTGTCATAGGATCAGCCCCTTTAGGTTGACATACCCTCCCTCTAAAGTGTGTACCAATGGGGAACTGCAACAAGACAGGTGTCCCTTGGGTAAGGGGGGAAGCTGAGAGCGCTCTCCCTTCTGGCCTTGTAGAAAAACTTCAGATAAAAATAAACAACCTAGGGCCAGCAGAGTTATCTGGTGGGAGCTGGAGTCCCTTCTG
Organism: Cabassous unicinctus; assembly: GCA_029593785.1. Taxonomy (NCBI): domain Eukaryota; kingdom Metazoa; phylum Chordata; class Mammalia; order Cingulata; family Chlamyphoridae; genus Cabassous; species Cabassous unicinctus. The sequence goes on along the minus strand of JAQZBX010022214.1, from coordinate 28,640 downwards.
TGATAAAGATGTGAGTACAGTGATGTTCAGAACTTTATAGGTGTTCATCTACTTACTTCTAGACAATTTCTCATGGCTTTTTCCATCAGGGCCAACGAAAAATTCTTCCTTACAGATACATAGGGTTTCATCCCTCTTCTCAGGGTTTCTTTGTTTACAAAAAGAAGATAACAAAGGATTAGAGTTTGTTGAAAAGACTTGGAAATTTAGGAAAGGATATTCACTTTAATCCTGGCTCTCCCGCTCACTATGGTGACCAGGGAAACATCTTAGCATAAAAGAAAGGGGAACATAAATACATGCCTTGCTTAATTCACCAAGTGAGAAGATAAGTGATGTGAACATGTTTGGAAATGTATACAGCATCATACAAGTGGAAGGAATCATTTTCATCATCATTATGCCAGATTAAGAACATTAAAGTTACTGTACTTTGAGGAACCAAATTTCAAAGGTTTCTGAGTCCACTCTGTGCTGTAAGGAAAACTGAGCAAAAAGACTTAGTATCCGAGAACATGGACTTTGGAATCAGCCTGGAGTTCAAGTCACGATTTCTTAGCTGTGTAATATAATATTACTACATTTAACATCAGTTGCCTTATTTGAATAAGGGAAATAAGACTCTTTTCTCAGGCTGGTGAAATAAAGACATTAAATTGGAGTAGACACATGTCTTAGTGTAGCACCTTCATTCTTCAGTTCCATGTAGCACAGGTGATTGTTCCCAGTCTACCCAGCAGAAATTATTAGATGGGTCATGCCTAAGGTAATCGATATCCTTCATCCCACTGGCCATGGTGATTGCATCAAGTGTGTCATATAATGTAACCTGATCCAGTGAGGAGCACATCCAAGACTTTCAATGAGAAAGAGAGCCAACCCCCACTCCCTTCTTTCTGTTTTGTCTGATTTATTTCAGGACTAAGACGTTCCATAAGCTTGGAACTGAGGCTGCCATTTTGCCACCTCAGATGGAGAGCCTGCCTGAGTATGAAGGCAATGCACAGAGAAGCTGAGTGGAGACATTGGCTCCAAATGACCTCATGTGAGCGTGTGGATCCAGCCATTCTAAAAGTCAGCTCTTTCTTGGTGTTTGGGTTACATGAGCCTATAATTTTTTCCCATCTTTCTTTAAAGACATTAGGAGTATCATTTCTCTTAATTGCAACAGAAAGAAGAATAATTAATAAAGAAATTGGTGTTAGGTGTGGGCTATAGAAAGTGACACATCTTAATACAGATGTGATGGTTAAGTTCAGGTGTCAACTTGGCTAGGTTATGGTGTCCAGTTGTTTGGTCAAGCAAGCACTTTGCTGTTTGTTACTGAGAGGGTATTGCTTGGATTTAAATCATTAGTCAGTTGATTAATGCCTGATTACATCTATAATCAACAAGAGTTTGCCTTCAGCAATGAGAGAAGTCCCAGATAATCAGTTGAAGACCTTGAAGGGAGAACTGATGAGTTCAGCAGTCAGAAAGAATTTCTGTCTCTACTTCAACTAGCAGGCTTCTCCTTGGGAATTCATCAAAACCTTCTTAAATTGTGGGAAGAGAGTTCCCAACCTGTGGCCCACACTATGGAATTTGGACTTGCTAATCCCCAAGGTTGGATGAGCCAATTCTTATGAAAGATCTTATAATATTTACATACATTCTGTTGGTTCTGCTTCTCTGGGGAACCCTGACCAATACAATGGAGTTGATTGTAGCATAGAAAGACCACAGGATAAGAAGTGGTCCACTCGCATTATACAAGCATGAACCATCCAAGTTCACTTATATCCTGGGGCCCAGATTATGCAACTACAGAGACTAGAAGGTTAAGTGACTTGTGAGAAAAAAAATCAGCAAGATGTTAGCCTCTGTGGCTATGTCTCTCAGTCTTCAACAAGATTATATATTTTCAAAATGCATTAGAGTCACAACCAAAATGGAAGCTGTTCAAGTGATGCATTAGAACCCTGAAGCCTAAAGCTTAGGGGGTAGAAAAACCCTAGTGAAAGCTTTGTATTCAAGTGGTTATATTAACACAGAAGAACTGAGAAGGGCAAATGTAAGTCTGTGTCTGCTCCATTACCTGTGGCACCCGTCTCCACAGCTACCCTGAAGCGATGCTTGCCAGGCAGGCCTTCATCGAAATGCCAGCTAAGAAATTTTTGTCTCTACATCTATTACACGAGCAGGCCCTGGGTGATAAGTATATCTCATTCTGTGGTCCACTCTGAGGCTTGATGAAAAGGGGCTCTGACAAGCACAGGGATCCCATTCCCTCTAAGCCCAAGCATCAGAAGATTTGTCGGGGAATTATGCGGAAGGGACATGCAATGTCCCCAATGTGCTGCAGACATTCCGGCTGAATCACCCATGAATTTGTAAAGGAGATACTTGAAATAAATTTCCTGTAGCATCAAATGACAGAAGAAAACAAAATTGTACAGTGAAAAGCAATGTAATTACAGACTCAATTACAGCCACTCCTGAGGACAAACCCGATTAAGTGTTCTAGTCCAACGGAAGAGAATTTTTGGGAGAACTTTAATGAATATCAAGACACAGTGGCTGACATCCATCCATATTTTTAACCTTCTGAAATTCGGTTGCCTTGAAAAGTTGATTATCAGTCTAATCAAAGAGAGCTAGCTAGAATCCCAAATGTTGGCCATTTCTTGTTGGCCACGTGATTTGGGCATTTTTTACCTGTCCCTGCCTGAGTTGCTTCTTCCATGATGAGATGGTTCAAGAATCACACCTCGGCCTCTGGATGTGCCATTCCTCAGCCCAACCCCACAGACGGTCAGCAGAGCTGAGTAGTGGGCTGGGCTCAAGTCCCTGGAAGCAGGAGCCTCGTCTCTCTTTCCAGGCTTTTTCTGAAAGCTGAGGCTGAGCAAACCAGGGGTTGGATCCATGGTCTGTGTTTCTTCCCTTGTGTATTCCCCAGGTATATGCAGGGCCAAACAACCTTTGTTTTCCTGAATTATTATTTTGCTCCTGTGTTTGTTTCTAATCCATTTCTTTTGAGAAAAATTGGCCTTAGAAACATGGTCTTCTGGTGAAGTTGGGACCTAGGAAAACCACCTGATGCAAATCTACCTTCCTTTAACTTGTGTTTACCTTGGAGAGGGGGGCCAGCTCTGTTCCAGCTTGCAAGCCCAGGCCGGGGTCCAGGAGCTCTGATTACCTCTTCACTGTAATTTGCACTCGACTCTCGTGACTTCCTTGCTAAGCCTGCCTTTCAAAATCCTTCTCATGGGTTCCTTTCCACCAGACACATGTCCAGCTGCTTCCCTGTCTTTATCCACTCGTCCTGGCCAAGCAAGAAAGTGCCTGTGCTTGGCAGTTCCGTTGAGTATTCCTGGTCGAGAACGGGGACTTGACCTCAGGCCTTCTCAGAGGAGGGCATTTGGAGCTGAAAGGAGCTGTCTGAGTGACATTACAAGGGGAGAAACCAACCCTGACCCTAGGGGGAGCCTGGATCATCAAAGAGGTGCAACCTTGCCTGCTGATAGTAGTTTCCAGAGAGACGACAGGGGTCATTGGACACTTTGATGCAGTCCATTCGCTTTCCTCAGTGAAGTGAAGATGGATCAACAGTGGTGGGAGATGCCTTCAGGCGGAAGCAGACATTCCAGGCCGGCCCCTGGGAGACTCTTTCGGTTACCATGGAAACAACTCTGAGGAAGCCAAGGAATAGAGGCCGCGCTCTAACTCGGTTTAAATGCAAATTCTGTGGGTAATTAAGAGGCAAACCACTGCAAGAACATTACAGGGCCTGTATAGTCACGGGAGAGGTAATAAATGCCGGCCTCAACATGGATATCATGAAAAATTTGACAGTTTGTCTCAGCAAGAAACTCCGTCTTAGAGAAACCTCGACCGTTTCGATCTTCCCCTCCGGTTTTGGAAACTGTCACTCCAGGCTTGGTTCTTTTAATAATAAAAATCCGGGCCTGCAGTGGTCTTAACACTCTTCTCATTAGCAGGTGTCTCCTCTCATCCCCAGAACCCTCCCTGAAGCCTTTCACGAGCCGGAGCTGCTTCGACATTTCTGCTTCAATTTTCCTGTCGTCGTCGAAGAATCAATCGGGCTGAGGGGGCAGTTCTTCTTGTCTGTTTGTTTTCCCTCAGACTTGCTCCTTGGAGCAAGTGTGCCTGCAGGCTCCTCGGGCAATGGGTGCTGGGTGCTGGCCCTGAGCTCAGGACGCCTCCCTCCCAGGCCCACCTCCCAAACACACCTCCACAGGCCTCCCGTGCTTTCCCAGCTCATGGCCAGCTCATCTCAAAAAGCTCCACGGAAGCAGAGGAGAGGGTCCGATCAGGGATTTAGAACATCCTCCAGACGAGTGGTCTCCACTGGGTCTCAAACGGCAGCACGCAACGTCTGCGTGACTGTTTCTGAAAAGGCAGCAGCCCCTTAATTAGGCTTTCATTGCTTCTGAATGCCTAACGAGAGGCACTTCAGTCTGAGCGGAAGCCACTGTGATTACGGAGGGGGCAGCTCTGCCGCAGAGTGGGCGCGCACGCCCGCCCCTCGTGGCTTGGCTCCGTGCTGGCGCACAGGTGCGATCGGGCTTCCTCTCGGCCTTTCCCAGGGGACAACCTTGCCCAGTTTGTGCCTGGCATTATTAAATTCACAATTTAAACTGCTTATATCAAAGCTGACTCTTTTAGTAATAGAGTCAGATGGAGGAGATTTAGTTTTTAGAGTTGACTAAGAAGGCGGAGGTGGAGAGAAGAGTAGTTTTATGTTTGTTTGTTCATTCATTTTAATTCCTTCCTTAGAAATGTCATTCTATCTGCACATGTAAGATAAAAAAGAATCAGAGGAACCAAGCACTGGAAGGTATATTATAGTTTATTTAGCTCATGTTCTTTATTTGGGGCCCATAAGTTAGTGTCAAAAAATCAGCAACTCTTTGAAAAGTAGGAGGCTGCTTAGTGCAGACACCAGGAACTGAAAAAGATGCATAACCTTTAAAAACAGGTATAATGAAGGCTTAACTTTGTCCCCCAAAGAAACATTTCCCTCCAGCACCCTCTCATCTCTACTCTCTCCTCTTAGACAAACACAGGATAAACAAATAATTAAATGAAAAGAGAAACAAAGGGACAATGAACAAACGACGTATGAATTTTGTTTTGGCAGCTTGATCTTTCTATATTAGATCCCCTGGGCTGCAGTGGCACAGTGCCAGGAACTAGGTGGCATTCAGCAGTAGGAATGTACTCTTGGCCAGATCTGCAGCCCAGAAGCCCAAATTAAGGCTCTGGCAGGGCCACGGTCCCCAGGGAAGAACCCTTCCGTGCCTCTTCCATGGCACCTATCCCGCCTGGCATTCCTGGGCTCGTGGTAGCCGACGCCAGTCTCGGCCCCATCTCCACATGGCCTTCCTCTCCCTGAGAGCCTCCATCCCTGTGCCCACCTTTCCCTCTTCTTGTAAGGTCACCAGTCATATTGGATTAGGGTCCACCCTAACCACGAGCTTCTCCTCCTAACCTGACTACGTCTACAAACACCTACTTCCAAATAGAGCCACATTCACAGCTCCCAGGGTCAGGACTTGAGCTTTTTGGACACAATTCACCCCACAGTACTTTCTATGATAAAGGCAGTTTGGAATAAAAATGCTTTCATCCACAAGGCTATCTGCCCATGCTGGACAAGGCAGTACAGAGAAACACATGCACGGAAGACCTGATGGGCAAACTTCAGAGGCAGACTCAGGACAGATATTTCTTTCCCAAAAATTGCCAAAAAAACACACAAAAAAACAAACCCACAGGAGGACTTGCAACTGTTTGCACAGAAAGGTTTCCCATGTTAGGCTGTGGGCAGCTGTTATTGGGGAAGGAAGCAGCTTCGGAGAGATCTCCAAGTGCATCCTGAACCACAGGAGTCAGGGCTCCCTTTAGAGGAGCCTCCACCTTCCCCGAACAACAGGAGAGTGTGCTAACCATTCCCTGGAATTCCAGAGCCTTGCTTTAGAATTCTTTTTTCAATTTATTTTTCTTTGCTTGCCTTTCTTCCAACAAGATCTAAAATATTTTAGCCATTCTTGGAACAAGCAGGTCCACATTTACAGGACACATGTTTAATCCAAGAGGCCGTAGGACACAGTCTCCTGCTTCCCAGAACTGGTACCCCCCCCGAGCCTGAACACACAGCCGAGCCACCATCATCCATGGAACCAGTCGAATGCCTGGGACAGAGATCTTTTTGGGAAAAGAAATGCACTGTTAATGGATCTGAAAGCAATCTTGGGAAAAGCACAGTTCTGAGAAGTAGTTAAAATGGATGTTAACAAAGAGGCTACTGGTGGTGGAGCCTAATAACAGCGAGCTACAGCCTAAGCCCAGGGCCACCCTTCACAGTCCAGTATCAAGATGAGGAGGAAGGAACTTTGGTTTGGAGTGAAAGTGCTCACTCACCTGCCGCTTTACAACTCCTCAAGCCCCAAGAATGAGGGACCTTGACCCAAAAGCAGGGGAAGGAAGAGGAGATGCCCTCTGAGAAAGACATTCTGACACCTGTGCAGGAGAGAAGAAAGTATCCCTTTGAGAGATGCCACGATTCCAATTACAGCAGATCAGAAACTAACGAGACCCCAACCCTCACTCGCGATACACCCCCAGCCTCCCGTACATCAGTTTCATCGTCGGCCAGCTGGTGATACCGTTGTTTCACTTGTGGGTTTGATTTGTGGACCAGATCAAATGAGGTAGGCACAGGCAGTAAGGGGCTAATGGAAGGCAGCCCCCGCCTCCTCCAGATACCACTGGCAGTGAGCGCTTGGGTTGGATTGCTACTTAGATGCAGTGAAACCTCTGGTGACTCCAATTAGATTAAGAGGGGTTTTATTTTTTATGTCAAAAAATTAACTTTCAGTTATCTCTATTTAAAGAGAAACTGGTGAAAGCAATTTTGGAGCAATGGCAGAATAAGATGAATAACAAGGAATCTGTTCCCCCCAATGCTCAACAATATTACTGTTGAGTCATCTAATTCAGGAAGATTTCAGCAGCAGCAGCGGCAGTTACAGGGTGTAACACGAGGCCCCTGGAATAGAAGGGGCATCACATTTTTTTCCTCTCGGACCTGCCACTCTGGATCCCATCCTTGGGAATGTCTCTGTATTCAGCCCTGCCTCCTCTTTGCCCCAAGAACTGGACAGTGTGACCTGCAAAGGATGAGGAGACCGTCTAAGAGCAGCTGAGCCACTGCAAAGGGCATCAGGAGCAGTTCCCAGCTATCATCCAGCTGTGGTCAGCCAGACACTGGTGACAATTCTGGGGACTTCTCCTTCTGGCTTTCAGAGCCTTCTCTAGCTCCAGTCACCACAAGACTCTAGGCTTCTGGCCACACTAGGTAGACGAACCAAAGACCCAAGCCTCTACTTTTTCTGCTTTCTGCTTCTGGTCAGAGTGGGGCATATTTCAGCCCAAGGTATAGGAGAAACATCAAAGTGGCCTCTCCTTTTGACTTCTCCTTTGGCACCTGCGTTAGTCAAGGTTCTCTAGGGTAACAGAATCGTCAGGAGATATCTGTAAATAGTATGAGATTTTATAAAATTCTCTCATGTGACCATGGAGATGCACAAGCTCTGATGCCACAAGCAGGCTGCAAAACAGGGGCTCTGGTGAAAGATCTTGATGACTTCCCAGGAGATGTTGGCTGTCTGAAGTTGAGCTGGAAATTCTCTCTGAATGTTGAAATCACTTCCCCTTTGAAGGCATTGAAATGATTGGATAAAAGGTCACTCATTGCTAACAGTAATCTCCTTGGATGATCATAGATGTAATCAGCCATCTATGCAATGATCTCACTGATGACTAAGGTCCATAAATGTCCTTCTATTACAATTAGCCCAGTGCTTGCTTGACCTAACAACTGGTCACCATTACCTGGCCGAGTTGCCACATTAGCCTAACCATCACAGGACCATACCCAGGCAGGCCGTGAATGAGCCTTAAAGGAAGCCCCTTAGGTCAACCAGGGAAGAGTGAAAATTCACACATCATGCAAAGTACAAAATCCTGGGCCTCATGGACAAAATGTACAGCCCCACAACCAAGCAAATAAAAGTAATGTAGGAAAAAGTAAACTATGACTCCATGGAGAACCAAGTCAGTTTAGAAAAGTTAAAAAAAAATAATCCATGGGCTTCCACACCCCACCCTGAAGCCCCCCATCCTATGTATATCTCAGCATGGTGGGAAGAACTCCACTAAAACCCTGTTTGTTCTGGGGTTTGGGTGTTGGCGAGTCTTTTCACTATTGAGAGCTCCTGAATGGCCAACTCTATGCCGTACTTATCTTTGAATTTCCAGGGTCTGTTAAAGTCTCCAGTGGGTATAAATGTTTAGGGACTGTTTATTGAATGACGAAGTTACTTAATAAACAGGTGAGTGGATTAGGAAATGAATGAAGAAACAGAACATGGAGAGTCATCCTCCCAACGATAGGTATTCCCAAGGATTGGTGTCAATAACTACAGATCTAGTAGAAGAAGACTGTACAGAACAGAAAAGAAAATATTAAATGGATCAGAGATGAGAAATTGAGAAGGATCAGCACATGCTGGACAGAGCTAATACTAAGAAAATATGCCAAGACATATCCTGGCAGGGGTGAGGGAGGCTTTCAATTTCAAAGATAAAGAAAGATTCCCGCAAGCTTTCAAGCCATAGAGAAAAAAACGTCTTACATACTATTATCTGAAAGGATCCTTCGACTTATAACAATAGACCTTGAATGTTCCTGATTCAAAGAAGAAAATGGAGCAGTTGATCTTGCAGTCATGGAAAGTTTTGAGAATAGATGGTCTTTGTTTTGGCATGGCCTGTTACCCACGGGGATAGTGATACTCTCAGAGGCACCAGCCAGCATGGCCGAGAATCAGCTGTCTCTGCCTCTTTGGAGCAGCGCGGGCTCCAGAGCTCTGGCTCCTGCCCGGTCACCAGCAAGAGGACCCAGCAGGAGATCCACAGTGGGGCAGAAGAGAGTTAATGCAATGGGCCTGAACTTTCATCCTTAGACAGTCCTGCTTGCAAGGATAGCGCTTGGCTGGCATCTGGGAACTTAGATTTAGGGAGGGTTCCCATCACTCCCTGATAAGAATGGTTCACTGTGCCTAAACTGTTTCTGCAAACAATGTGGTTTACGCTGAACACCTGCTCCCCTTCTGCAAGTCTGCAATTTTGGAAGACACCAAGCAGGCTGCCTACATGATCAGCGTCCAGTAAAAACTTTAGGGGAGCAGATGTGGCTCAAGCAGTTGAACACCCGCCTCCCACATGGGAGGTCTTGGGTTCGGTTCCCAGTGTCTCCTAAAGAAAAAAACAAACAATGAGCAGACAACGAGCAAAAAGCAACAAGCAGACAACGAGCAAAAACAACGAGCAAAAACAGCGAACAGACAAGAAGCGCAAACAATGAGCAAACAGACAAGGGAGCCATCTAAGGGGGAAAAAACAAACCTTGGGCACTGGGTCTCTAACGAGCTTCCCAGCTAGGCAACATTTCACACGTGTTGTCACAGTCGCTGCTGGAATAAGCGTGCCTGGTGAGACTCCCCTGGTAGAGGACTCTGGAAGCTTGAACCTGGTCTGCCACCGACTTTGCTGATTTTGCTTGCTGTCCTTTTGCTGTAATAAATCATAGTCTTTAGGGTACTGCTATGCTGGGATCCTTTGAGTCTTCCTAGTGAATTAATGATCTTACAGTGGTCTTGGAGACCCCAACCCAACTGCATAGGAAGCAGGTTTCTGCTCCAGGTGCCATCCAATAGTGCTGCTTTGAGGTAGTGTCCCTCTGAGCTTGGCTCAGGTCCCTGTGGCTCTGCATCTAGTCCCACAATGTCTGAATCAGTCCACTGGCCATGGAGGGACAAAACTGAGTGGCAGGTGACTATCTGTCTAAAGTCACTACTCCAGCATGTTTTCTGCTCAGAGCCAGTGATGACCCCATTCAGCATCTTCTCATTGAAAACACCCCTTGATCTTGAGAGGAAAGGGAGATCAAACCACAACTAATATGTTGTGAGTCTCTGTTAAATACCAAGAAATTTCATCCCTGTTATCTCATTATCCTCGTAACAACCTTGTAAAGTAGGCATCATCATCTCCATTTTACAGATGAGGAAATTAGGCCCAGAGAGTTTAAATAACTTGCCCAAGCAACAGTGTAAGTCCAAAATCCGTGCCTTTTCTGCTCCATCATGCACTATCCCACACTGACTATTCTAACTGTCTCCATCCAGGCAAATATAAGAGCCTCTTAGAATAACTGTTTCCCTGAAATCCTACAGACAGACAAGCTGGAGAGCAGGCTGTAAGATGGAAGAAACAGGACAAGGCATCCCCCTGGTTCCAGGTGTGCCATGAAAACATCTGTGCAAGAGAGGCCAGGAGATGACTCTCAAGTCTTCACCAACATGTCCAGCAGATGCTCAACATTCTTCTTGAGCATCCTGTGTCCTGCCAGGTCCATGCCCACTCCTGCTGGGGTGATAAAGGACTTTAGAGGCCCCCTAAAATGCAGACTTTTTTCCCATCTGGCTGTCTTTCTTTTTACAGCTAGTCAGTAGAAAGACTCATCTGTTGAGTCATAGATGGGCATTGTGTGTGTGTGTGTGTGTGTGTGTGTGTGTGTGTGTGTGTGTGTGTGTGTGTGTATGGAGCGAGGGAAGGGGAGGTTCTATATATGTGTGCACTCATCTATTTATATTTTGGGTGGAGAGAGTCTCAGAGTAGTTATGACAGGGAAAGAAGATGCTAAAACTTCCAAGACACGTGAGAAAGCTTATGCCTCAGATGCTCCACTAGCTGCCCATGCACCAGGACCTGGAGGTGGTCCTGCCATAGCATCCCCCTGCCCCACAGCCCTTGCTGGCACCTCCCTATTGGGCAACCTTGGCTCCTGCTTTGAGTGCAGACCAAAGGCAGCTGGCAAAACTCTCCAGCAGTGGGAGTCTGCTGCCACCTCCCTATGAGGGTCACAGCCCATAACCATAGCTGAGGAAAAACCACCATTGCCATCAGAGGTGGTCAAAGACACAATGCTCAACCGTCACCATCAACTGGCCATTATAACATGTCGCTTGTAAGCACAGCTGCTATCAATATCTGCCTAATAATGGGAATTGAGGGACCATGATTTTCTTAGAAATCTAATATTACAGATTCAAGAGACCTTCTTGTCCAACTCTCTGGCTCTGACAATATAGCTCAGATATCAGGTGTTTCTGAGGAAAACATCAAAAATACTTCTCTAGATATACAAGTAGGCACTAAATAACGATAGCCTTTTTTCTATAGGTCTCTAGGGAAGGCAGTGTTTGACCATCTTCTAAAATCTTTTAATTGTCATCAAGTATGATTGGACACTTATCACACACCCCTGCACTCTGCTGGTCCTAGTTACGTAGTTCTCCAAAGATTTGAGATGCAGAGAGGGGAAGCAACTTACCCAGAATCAGAGTGATTAAGTAGGATGGTCACAGTTTGACCCCAGGCACACTGGACTCCAAACCTGTGCTGTTTCACCTGTAGCACAATTTCTCAAACTCGGCGCTATTAGCAAGTTAGATCAGGTAAGTATTCCAGTGCATTAGAGGAGTTGAGCAACACCCCTGGCCTCTACCCACCAAGTCGCCAATGGCAAGCGTCCATCTAGTTGTAACTACCAAACAGACGCCCAGACATTGCCAAGGAGCCTGGGAGGAGGAAGATAAAGTCCCGCCTACCCCATTCAGAGCCACTGCCCTATAGCAAGCTCCCCTAAATGCTTGCTGCTCACAGTGGGGTCCCTGGGCCAGAGGCGTCAGCCTCACCTGGAGCTTATTAAACACGCAGGATCTTGCATCCCTTTTCATTCTGACAATATCTCCATAGCGATCTGCGGGAACATTGGTGTTCGAGAAATGCTATTCTAAGGTATCTTGTGGCTCTAATTATTCCCAACCGATTTTCCTGGATAAATTCTGTCTCTTGAAGTGAAATTCCTAGCAAGCTACTCTTGGACTGAATTCACACAGTTCATGAAGGTTTTTGTAAAAAGTACATAATTTTTATACTTTCCCTGGTTGCCACAATACTTTCCTGAAAGAAATGACTCTGGAATGTGAGAAGTAGGATGCTAGACTCTCTCTCTTTCTCTCTCTCTCTCTTTCTTCTTTCCTTCTTTCTTTCTTTCCAAGGATTTTATTGTGCAGGGCATAAGAGCTAGATGAGTGGGAAGCATAGGGGCTGCCAGCTGGAAGCCCAGACACCTTCTACAACAACAGGCATGCAGGTCAGCTGCTGGGTGCAGACCTTTCCCTGCTTTTCTCTGGCCTTGGACCACGGCTCAAAGTCCACACATCCTGATTGCACATTCTGGGTTCCATTCTTCTGCATAGAACCAGTAGTGTGAGAACCCATCACTGCATGGGGAAGGAGACATGACTTTCAACCTGTCTACACACCTGCTCGAAGTGCACAATAAGGGCCGGCAATAACCCAAGGTGAAAGCCTGTCTGACTCACAATGTGAAAGGCTCAGTGCACTGGCTGCTGCTCTAGAAAGTGAGGACTGGGGAGGGTTTGGTTTGGAAAGCAAGTCTGGCCCCTTTCTGATACCAATAATTTGACAAAAGCAGTTTGACGCGGTATGGTTCACTGTCTATTAATGTGAGATCATTTTTTAATTGAAATCTAGAGTTAGAAGAGGGGAACTGTGCCCTTAGCATAATAAGACCCATGTTATCACTTTAAAATACTTAAGGACAAAGACGAGACCAGATGGTCTTCAGAAGGCCATGAGTGCTCATAAAAATTAATGTTTCCAGGCACATCTCAGGTTGAAAGCCCCCCCCCCCTTTGCTCCCCCCATACACCAATTTCCCAGTCCAGAGATGATTCTGAGTCAACAGAACTGAGACCAGAGCTCCTTCTCCCCCAGGCCACCAGCATAAGCTGAATAGAGAATAGAATTGGAGCTTCTGAAATTTCTAAGAAACAAGAGAGGACCTGAGGAGTGGACATAATTATCATCATAAAAAGCAAGGGATGTTGTATCCCAGGGTCCTGAGAGTCAGACTCACCAGACTGGGGGGAGGTGAGGGGCTGGGAGAAAGAGGAGCACAGAAAGAGAAGAGAAAATGGGAAGGTCCAGAGGAGGAGTGGCAGGGGATGGTGGTGAAGCTTTTTGCCTCATAGGAAAAGGAGAGGCCAAGAGCCCAGAGCCTTCTTCTCACGCACGTGACAGAATACGCGTTTTGTATGGCTTTGAAAACATTTCACTACCTGAACTTTTCAGTCTGGGCAAAATCTATGATAAGGTGGAAGGGTGTGGTTGGCAGTGGGTGGGGGTGAGAGTGGTGTGATTGGGATCGGCGGTGCTGGTCTGTGAGGGAGAGTAGTGTGTGGGGGGATTGGGTTGGACTATCCATGGAACTGGGAGGAGGGTTGGAGGAAGGAATAGGTGAGCTCCGGTGATTTGCAGGTCTGTGGTTAAAACTACAATGTGTAAATATTCTTTAGCAAATATGGCAGGGAAGGGTCACTGGTGTAGGGTGTTGGATGAGGGGGGCATGCAGGACAGGGCGCCCCTGGGACATGCCTCTGTGGAATATGAAAGTGTTCATCTTGTCATAGTGTGTTATCTCAGTGGGTGGAGACCCACAAAATAAACAAGAAAATATTGAACTCCCATCCTGGGGAGTCCTGCTCTGTTCTCAATTAGAGAGACAAGAATCCCTGAGAACATAGGCAGTGCCTAAAAAAAGAAAACAGACCAATATGTCAGGCCCTCAATATTATTGCAAGTAACTATGAACCTTATTCTTCAAAAATTGAAACTTAATGATTACCATAGGTTCCAAGGTGAGGGGGAGGGAAGAATAGAATAGATGGAATGTAGGGCATTTTAGGGCATTAGAATTGTTCTACATGGTCTTGCAATATGGATACAGGCCATTTTATATTTCATTAAGACCTATGAAAGTGTATGGGCAAAATGTAAACCATAATGTAAACCATTGACCATGCTTAGTAGCAAGGCTTCAACATTTGTACATCAATTGTAACAAATGTACTATCCACATGTAAAATGTTATCAACAAGGGAAAGTGGAAGAGGGGCAAGGCATTGGGTATATGGGAATCCTCTATATTTTCTATGCGACTTTTCTGTAACCTAAAGCTTCTTTGAAGATAAAATGGGGAAAAAAAAAGAGATACTGGGGGAACATACGGAAGAAATTGTCACTGTACATACAAAATAACAGATATTACAGTGATGAAAGACATAATGTATAAAAAAATTTTATTTTATTTCAAATTTTTTTATTTTTCTATTTTTATTTTTGTATTTCCTTAGTTATTTTTTAAAATCATTATTTTATTTTTCTTATTAATTTTATTTGGTTATTTTTCTGGCTTCATTTTTGGAGAGGTTTTGGATCACAGAAGGGACATAGTTGCAGCAGGGGAAGGTCACTGGTGCAGGGTGTTGGTGACGGGGGACGTGTAGGGAGAGGTGCACCTGGGGGCATGCCTCTAAGGCATATGAATGTGTTCAAGTGGTCACGGAGCATTGCCTTGTTGGGTGGAGACCCACATAACAACTGAAAAAATATAGAATTCCCATCCTGGGTAGTCCTACTACATTCTCTAGTAGAATGGCAGGAATCCCCCAAGTACATGGGCAGTGCCTAGTGAAGAAAGACAGACCATTATGCTAGGACTTTGATATTGATGGTTATACTTTTGAACATTTTCTTGTGAAATTGAAATTTAGCCTAGTATTATGTATTTCCTAAGAGTTACCTCCTAAAAGCTTCCTTGTTGCTCAAATGTGGCCTCTTTCTAAGCCACACTCAGTATATAAACACACTACCTTCCCCCAGCATGCCATGGGACATGACTCCCAGGCATGAGCCTCCTTGGAACTGAGGGATTATTACCAAGCACCAACTGGCAATGCACCTGGAAAAAGACCATGACCAAAGGGGGGAAATATTAAATACAAATGAGTTTTATGGCTAAGAGATTTCAAAGTGAGTTGAGAGGTCATTCCAGAGGTTATGCTTATGCACATCTCAGCAGGATCTCATTGGCTGCCACAGTAAACAATGCCTCAAACAGGGGGGCTCCTGAGGGCTCTAGAGACATCTAGACAGTATAAGAAGGGCAGACAGGCTCAACAATTTGGCATTCTGTCGGTAGGCCTTACTTTGGAATTTATGTCCCCCAGTATAACAGAATTTGACTCATTCATAATTACCCTACACATGGCTCTTCTGCTCCTTTTATTTGAACCTATAATTAGCACTATACTTGTTAAATATATGTCCCAGAGACTTAAATCTTTGGTCTATTTATGTGCCAGTTGAGCCTTGAATCTCAGCAGAGTTGCAAAACCTACTCTCCAGTTCACTGGGCTTACCCAGGACAACTAACAAGGAAATGATGATGGCCAATACTCATCCCAAGGAACGGAGAGAGTCTGCAACTGCAAGCAAGATAGTTCCATCCATCTGCCTCATGGGATCTAAGGCCCCTCTCAGTTAGAAACAGTGGGCATCATTATCCCCAAATCCTCAAGGTTGGGGAATGGCCAATGGACTAAAGTAGACATTATTGCTCATTATAGATTTATTATTATTCTAGTAATGGAAAAACTTGTATCATTGATATAAAGGCAGTGGCCACCAGAGGTTCTGATAGGAGGGAGAGGGAAGAATAGGAGTAACATGGGGGCATTTTTGGGACATGGAATTGTCCTACATGACATTTTAATGATGGATACAGGCCATTATACATTTTGTCAAAACCTGTAAAATTGTGCGGGGAACAGTGTAAACTATAATGTAAACTATATTCCGTGGTTAGTAGCAATGCTTCAGTGTTTTCATCAATTGTAACAAGTTTTACCATGGTAATGAAAGAAAGATGTTAATGTGGGAAAGTGGAGGGGAGGCAGTGGGGGGAGCATATGGGAATCCGTTATATTTTTTATGTAACATTTATGTAATCTAAAGCTTTATAAAAAGAAGAAAATAAAAATTTAAAAATATTTTAATGAAAAAAAAAAAAGACTGGTTTAAAGTGCCTCCTGGGTGAAGCATGTTTTAAGTTTCGGGAGGCTGGGAGAAGTATTTCTCAGAATGGGAGAAGAACAAACCCAGCCCATGACCATTCCATGGATATTAGCTGGAGCTCTCTTCCTGTACAATGTAGAAAGGAGAAGTAGCCAGCCCTGGACAGCTATGAGATGGATAAACAGGAAAGCCTATTTGCCAAAGTCCCACCGCAGAGTGTGGCTAGAGTTATAGCTCATGGAAGAGAGAGAAGAATGCCTTCTCATGACATTTGCTGCAATCACAGGAGCAGGCTGAGTCATGACCCAAGGACAGCTCATGCTAGTCCATTTTAACAAAGCCTATGTGCATGTGTGTGTATATATACAAGGTATATGCAAATATACACATGTACATGTGTGTGCTAATCACCATCCATGTGTGCATATATGTGTGTGTACAAAAAAGTATTTATATATATACAAAGTATATGCATAAACCATACACACCAAGTATATGAGCATGTGAGTGTGTAGGTGTCTGGTCTGTTAATCCCCTTCGATACTGCCCAATCTCCTCCTGGTTCAGGTTCCTTCCATCATCTTAGTAACCCCTGCCCCAGGATGGGCAGCTGGGGTAGTACCCAGAGAGGTGGGGGAGATGGGCCCAACCTCTTGACAAGACGTCGTACTCGGAAGCCCATCTGGGGTCTAACTGCACGTTCAAGTGCATCAAGCATTTCTGAAATGCAGCATCCTGTGAAAAGCAAGGAGATACTTCCAGTTGAATAGGGCTCTCTGCCTCCTGCCCCAAGGACAGCGACGGCCCAAGGTGAACCTCAGTAGAAGAGAGGGACGTGCCGATGAGCTCCAGGTGGCGTCCCTCCTGGGTTCCCTGGGGCTGTGGCTCTGCCTGGGCCTCCAACTCTCCAGGAGGTTAGCAGAGCGCTCCTGTCTGCCTGGAGCCCTGTCGGCATGTCGGAAGTGCAACGGGACCAGAGAGAAGAAGGAACCTACTGAGGATCCGGAATTGTGTCCCAGGAAAGGCGACTGCTACAGCGAGGGGCAGCTGTCCCTGGAGGGGTTGCTAGAGCAGATCGCCCGACGCAAAAGGCACATCCAAGCTGCCTCGGCCTAAATCCATCACCCTGGCCATTCAGCTGGTGCTCCCAACCTCCCCCTCCATTCATCTCCGCATGCTCAGGGGCCCCAGACCCTGTACTGGGGTTGCCCTTTTCCCAGCTTTCTCCCATTCCCACCCCTCCCTCCAATCCCACCAGCCTTCCGGCTCATCTGTTGCAGCAGGAGCAGTCAGGGACTGTCGTCTTCCCCCCATCTGGGGCCTGTCCGTGCCTCTTCTGTCCGTCATGTAACCACCCTCCTTAATGCTGCCCCCCTTATCTATTCCCTTAGCCCCCAATTCCTGGAACCTTTGCATAATAACTGAAGTTGTCCTGCAGGCCCTGAGTTTCGTCCACACTTAGTGGGCCTAGAAGGAGAGGATTCATATTTGGTGGTCAAGTTATCTGAGAAGACCAAGCACCTTTGGCACCTGAACTGGACTTTAAGGCAGGGGTTCTGAACCCTTTTTTGTTCCACGGACCCCTCTGCCAGTCAGGTGAAAAACCACAGACCCCGTACTAAGTCCACACTATCCTGTGTATTATTTAATAAATATATCACACCCTCACCAATATGTCCCCACAAGAATCATGTTTTTTTGAATTTCAATTCAACCTCATGGACCCCTTATTAAGAGCCCCTGCTTTAAGGGGTAGACAGAACTGTCTCAGGTGGACACAAAAGGAGGAAGGTCATCTGTACAGAGGAAGCAGCAGGTACAAAGGCACAGAGGGCCATTGAGGACGTGGGCAGTGGCCCTCGGGAGAGATAACCCAGAGCCGGGGGGAAAGGAGTGGGGGATAAATGTGTAGCATATTTTTCCCATCATCATAGGTTAGATTTTATCTTGTCAGTAACAAAGCACTCACAGAGCTGCTGTTTTAAACAAAGGACTGACAGGATCAGATTCGTCTTTTAGGAAAGTCACTCTGTGAAAATTGCAAAGGATGAAGTGGAGGCAGGGAGACAGCGAGAACACTATTCAGATAATTCTGCAGGCCCCAAGGGAAGTGGACAACATAAGATGGGGCTATAGGAGCCATTTCTGAGATTAGAGCAGCAGTATCCATGATGAACTGGCTATCACTGGTCAAAGAGACGGAGGACTTGAGATGCCCACCAGACTGTTGTACAGATTAGGCCAAGATTTAGCAGAGAAGGGAGCACAGGCTACAATGCACACCCATGTTTTATTATTGCTCTAGCTCTATGGCTAGAGACATCCACGTGGTTTTGCTTCAGTTAATGCTGAGGCTGTCTGCTGGAATCTGGACTGTTCTGTTTGACCAAAGAAGATGCCAGAATATTGGAGCAACCAGCAAAAGAACAATTCCTCACCCCATAGGATAGTCCTGGATCTTGGGTGTTGCGATGGTTAATTTCATGTATCAGCTTGGCTAGGTTATGGTGTCCAGTTGTTTGGTCAAACAGCCACTAGCCTGATTGTACTGTGAGGGCTCTTCATAGATGCGTTTACATCATTAGTCAGTTGATTGCCTCTATGGATGATTGCATCTACAATCAACACAGGAAATTGCTCTCAGCAATCAGTTGGCAGTCTCATCCAATCAGTTGGCGGTCTTAAAGTGAGAACTGAGGATTTCAGAATTCAGAAAGAAGAGTTTCTATCTTTTTTCCAAGCAGCCAGCTTCTCCTGGGGAATGCAACCTCACTTTCATCGGAGTCTCCAGCTTGTGGCCTGCCTTACAGAATTAAGGCTTGCAAATCCCCACGGTCATGTGAACCAATTCCTATAATAAGTTAAATATATACATATCCTATTTCCCTGGAAAACCCCAACAATAAACGCATGCTATATGCTACTCCATGAGACACTGAGACCCCTTTTTGTTCTGATTTTTTAAAGAATCACCATGGGATACTCAATGTCAGCTCAGCCCCTCTTTATGCTGCAGGTGTCCAGCAGGCCTGGCCCAGACACCTCGGCTGCTCAGTATTGCTGTAACGAGGGCAAGCCGCCCAGCGCCATGGCAGTGGCGACTGGGCCCTGGCCAGGCTGGGTTCCATCCATTTGAGTCCTGAGGGCCAGGGCGATTGTCCTGTCTCCATAGATGCAGCTGGCAAGAGGCAGTCCGAAACACGCAGTTGCAAGGTTGTAAATCTCAGGGAGGCTGTTCAATAT
Source organism: Cabassous unicinctus (assembly GCA_029593785.1). Classification (NCBI taxonomy): domain Eukaryota; kingdom Metazoa; phylum Chordata; class Mammalia; order Cingulata; family Chlamyphoridae; genus Cabassous; species Cabassous unicinctus. Next base: position 9,320 of record JAQZBX010022214.1, on the reverse strand, counting down.
TCATGTAATTACGTTGGAAAGCGCATTTGACATTTCATCACACGGCAGAATATTTAGCATTTGCCTCTCCCTGTCTGCCATCTAGGCCTACATACCCAGGCATCCCTGTTGTCTGCAGTGGCAACAGTTACTGAATCCATAAACTGGGTGGATCCAACTCTTCCCTCTCCAGCCCTTTCCTACTTGACCAGTGGAGAGTGACCATTCGATTGCGGCAGGCTGCTGACCTCCCTCATGGAGCCCGGCTGTCCCTTGGAAAAGGGCGGGCTCCTGCTGGCCGCACCTGCAGCCCCCAGCCCTTAGGACTGGGGTCTCCCCAATGGGAGCCGCGCAAGCCATGGGCAAACAGCGGCCATGGCTCAGGGGCCAGGGCAGGGCCCTGGGGAGGCCCAGGCCCTTCTGACTCCATCCGCGTGCTGCAGCCTCAGACCCCTTACCGTGCATTCCACTTCCCCAGGCCTCGGGGTTCTGCAGAGAGATTGAGAGGCCCTGGGGTCTGGCACACATGCACCTTCACCACCCACACGCGCGGGAGTACAAGCTACCGTGAGCACGTCACGAGGGAGCAGCCCACCTGCACCTCCAGAGCCCCCCGCACCGAGCCCCACCCTCGGCTGGGGATGCTCCAAACACAGGCTGCTCTTCACAGGCCAGGGTTCCCCGGCTCCGGGGCCCAGGAAGGACGCGATGCGTCCACCAGTGACATGCTGATGGGATCGCAAAATGCATGTCCACTGCCTAGGAGTCCCCCCAAAAGCCCCAAAAAAGTAAGCGAAGTCGTTTTCCACACCTGAGGCCACCAAGATTGGCTTACCAGGGATTGCCAGTGAGTGATTTGCAAGAGTATTATAGATGGAGTCTACTGTGTAAAATGTGTGACTGTGCTTTGGGGTGTGTGCATGTGTGTGGGGGGCACAGTGTGCATATGTGATCTCTGTGTGTGTACTATTGTGGGTGTCTGATAGTAGGTTTATGTACGTGTATGTCTGACACATACACATATGTATGCCTACGAATGGGTCTGGACGTAAATGCCATCCATGGACGTGTCTAAGGTCACCATGGATGTTGGTATTTGGGATGTTTATGTACTTGTGTCTATGCAAAGGTGTATGTCTGTCCATGCACATGTGTATACCAGCAAGCACGGGAACTGCCGTGTGACTGTGGTCTGTGCACATGAAGGAGAAGTTAAAATTCATCCATGCTGAGTGTGGTATGTACTAAGCTTTTGACAAGTGTTCTCTCATGTAATTCTCACATCAACCTTTAAATGTCTTTGATGAGCTTCATTTTATAGATGCAGAAAGTGAGCATCAGAGAGAAAAAATGCTTTTCCGGGATCACGCCGGCAGCAAGGGGCAAATCTGGGACTGGATTCCTGGTCTGGCAGGCTGCAGACCCAGCCCTCTGGGTGTGTGTGGGCGCAGTCACTATCACCATGTGCCCACGCGTGCTGCGTGTGGGTTGTGTGTGCATTCGCCCGTGTAAGGCAGATATCCGCTGCCTGGCATGCTGCACGCAGAGAGCCCGACAATTGAGTAGCGACAGGGTTCCCTGCAGGCCTGGGACGGAGCTGCCCCCTCTGATTCATTCCCAGGGTGAAGGCCTGCGCCCCTGGGCCCTGGAAGTGCTGCTGTGGCACCAGTGGCCCTAACCAGGGGCCAGCCAGCCCCTTGGCAAGGCGTCCCACTGTGTCCAACGCATCCTGGGGGGCTGCCAGGCCAGAGGTGAGGAGGCCCAGGTTCGCCAAGGGACGAGCTGCGGCAACAGGGCAGGCCTGGCAGCTGGCTCCCATTCGTGACCAAAGGTGATGCCTTCCAGACTGAGCCTCGAACCCACCCTACAGTGGTTATGAGACTGATAAAGTAGGAATGCTGTGTCTCCTGCCCAAAGCCCTGCTGGAACAAGGTGGGATAAGCTAAAAGGATCTGGCATCTGGCCAGACAGACAAGGTACTCTACAAACCAGTGTCCTCTCCCGGCTGCAAGAACAGGCCGTGTCTTCCAGTATCCTCCTTCTTTGAGACCAGCACACTGAGCTGGGTGAGCCCACCTCCAGGCATCTGCAGCCCAGGCTACCTCTCCCTCTTCTGAGACCCACCCACGTGAGGGAGGGCGGCTCCCACAGGCAACTTGGTGCCTTGAGAACCGCCTCCTCCCCAAGATACAGATGACTGGACACAAGTGGGACTCCTGGTCCATGTGTCCCATCCACAGCTTAACAAAACCAAGGAGCTTCAGGCTCCCCAAAATCTAAACCTGAGGTGGGGGAGGTCTTGCCAGCTTCCATGGGAAATCTGAATTGAGAGTCTCTCTAGTGCAGGGCTGGGGGAGAGGGCGTTGTCTACAATGTAAGACAGAAAATGAGGTTGGAAGAAACAGAATCAAGAGCTCATAGGGCCCCAAGGGAAGGGGCAGTGGCCTTGAGCCTTGACTTTCCAGGTCTGTGTTTATTCCTTCCACTCCTCGCTTTGGGTTCCTTGAAGTAGCTGCTATATCCTTCCAGAAGAGGCTCCTGTTTGCTCGGGATACCCTGAAGGCGTTTCCATTCCTTGCTACTCCATGGTACCTGAAGAGAAAATGCTCAACTATTTCTGAGTGCACTTTGAGTTCTAGAATATTCCTAGACCCTCTTCAGCTGTTAGTAAAGAGGTGCAGGCTGGGCATTCATGCAATCACGTCCCATCTAGTTTATGGGCTAGAGACTGTAGAAAAACTTGAAAAGCCAGCACATCTTGACATCACTGAGAAAGAAAAATGGCCATGAAAATTTAACCTATAGTTAAGGCTCCCAAATTCAAAATATCCTCAGAATTAGGTATCCATTTCTTTTTTCTTCTGAAAATGCCACTGTCATGTAGCCAGGTGTCCAGGTGGTCAATGAAGATAATGAGTCAACCTGAGAGTGACCGTCAAGCCTTTGTTCACTTCCTGCAGTGCAGGTGGGAGGCGGAAAGCAGCAGGAGCAGTGGCCCCCAAAGTCTCCGTCTTTCCCCAGGGAGCAGCACCACGTCAGGGTCACATGGCTGCAGCACACATGGGGGGCAGTTGTCTCACGGCCGGGGAGCTCTAAAGTACAGGTTCCTGACCCTTTATGGACCCAGGGGTCCCGGTGGATGGAGGGGGTGGGTCTGGGAGTGGAGAAGTCCTCAGTCAAAGTGGAGAAACAGGGCTGGGAATGCCAATAAGCCTTGAGCTAGCGCAGGGTGGGGCTGGGGGTCACGTCCTGGACTGAAGATCCTTCCAGATATTCCATGCACCAGCTCTGCACCGAGTCTGGAGTAGGAAGAGCAGCTTTCCCCCATGAGCCTGTCAGGCCAAGCCTGTCCTGGGAATTTGGGCCCGGAGCTGGACTTCTCAGCAGCACGTGCAGGCTCTGCTCTCAAAAAGCCATCACACATGCAGATATTGTGGGTGACATTTGACGCACATGTGTAGCTAAGTGACAGCTGGTGCTGCGCTGTCCTTTAAGGTTCATGTTATTTCTGTTTTGAAGTTTACCAGTGTCTTGGTGAGCCGGCCGCCGTGAGGAGTGCCACACAGTGGGTGGCGCCTCCATGGCATTTGTTGGCTCACAGTCTCAGAGGCTGCAGAGCTGGCTTCCTCTTGGAGTGGTAGAGTTCTGGCCACCTGGAAACCCTTGGGTTCCTTGGCTTTCCCGTCACACAGTGACGACCTCTCCTTTCTGTCCTGGGTTCCGCTGACTTCCACTTCCGGTTCCTCTGGTGGTGCCTCTCAGTTTCTGAATTTCTTCAGTTCCTAAAGGACTGTGGTAATTCAGATTAAGGCCCAACTTCATTCTGCTGGACCTCACCGTAAGTGAAACAGCACCTTCAAAAGCTCTTCATGCGCACGGGCTGCGGACCGGGGACATGCCTGAACAGAGGTACATAATTTAGGCCACAAACACGACCCCCATGTTGTTGCCGCCACGGGGCTCACATGTTGACCGTCACCTAGTTCCTGTCCTTTTGGATGCCGTGATTCACTTATCTCCACCCCGTGCTGGCCCAGGCTTGGGACTCAGGCCCTGCCTCTTGAGGTCTCACAATCGCCAGTCATGCAGACCCTTTGTCCTTGAAGCTGGTTGCCCTGAAACGTCCTGACAGCTCTGCACTGCAAACAACCTAACGCTGTTCTAAGCACGAGACTCGCTTTGGAAATGTCCCTGCAGCCCTAACAGGAGGCCCCTTTGCCGGCCTCCCGTGGTTTGGCTGCACCTCCTGTCTCTTTTCTTACCCGCCCTGCTCATGTCTTCCACCTACAATTCCCTTTACTTCCTCTGCCTCACAGAAGTTTAGCTCTCCTTGATGTATCCCCAATCCACCCATACAATTCCCACAGGGCCTCAAATCATATTCAAAAAGTCCCATTAAAGCTTGTTTTTAAACGAGAGCAATTCTCTCCCTGAGTGCAATTCTGCTCCCAACATTCAAAATAACAGTTTTTCCTCCTCCCTTACAGGTCTCTGAAGGAAACAATCTCCTTTAAGAGCCTGGGGCTCCTTCTGTCCCTGCCCTCCATTGCTAGCTCTGCCCCCCAACACTTCCCTCCTAACAGCCTGAAGTTCAGCCTGAGCACTGAACTTCTTCACGTTCCCCAGAACAAAGAAGTGGGGCTCGGAGGGTCTGCTCCTTCCCACAGCTCTTTTCCTCCTCCTGGACCTACTGACCTTTCCAACCACCAAGTTCCCCTCCTCGTTCTGAACTCAACTCAAATGCCACCTGCTCTTCGACTTCTCTCAAGTTCCCTAAACAGTTAGAGGCTTCCTCCCCTGAGCTCCCGGGATCCTTTGTTTTCATCAAAGAAACAACAATCGCACCCATCTACCTCAGTTTCCCCTTCTCAACTAGGAACATGTCCCATCCACAGCCAGATTGCTCATCTTTGTATCTGTCCCAGCAGCTGACTTTTAAGTCAGCAGCTGACGTAAATGGATGCCCACAGGAGGAGGAGGCCGCCTTTGATTAGTGCTTACCATGTGGCTGGGAGTTTTCTAAGCTTCCTCCCTGTACTAACTCACTTACCTACCTGTACTTCTTACCACAGCCATACGAGACAGGAAATATCACTGGGTGTTTTAAATAGGAGAAACCTGAAGCTTACTCAAGTTAAGGAATTTATGTGAGGTCTCAGGGACAGAAGGTGCTGGGCCTGAAATCGGAAACAGGTACCCTGGTTCTAGCTCCAAGCTGTTCTGCTGGACTCTCAGGAATGGATTTGCTTTAGGGGTAGGCGTGGAGGGATGCTTCCTGGACCAAGGTTTCAGGTTCATTCAACCACACATCAGGTACTTACGAGGGTCCCTGGTCCTGAGTTACAAAGGACACCAAAGCGCTGTGACCCTTAGGCTCCCTGGAGCCAAGCAGCTTCAGTGGGAATTCCTTACCCATCTTTCAGGTAGGGTAGGAAGTATCTATGTTAAAATAGTCGATACTCCACGAAGGATGGACATTTTTAAGTTTGCCACTGTGCAATGTCATGTGGGAGAAAGATACACACACACACAGACACACACACACACACACACACACACACACACACACCCAACGATAACTACAGCAACCTGGCAGACCCTAACTACTCTGCAGGCCTGAGGAGTGTGCCTCCGCCTGTAGACAAGTACCCCTAAGGTGCTGCTGTCACCAAGAAGCAGAAGGACAAGGGCTCAGGACATTGACTGTGGACCTTGGCCCTGCAGAACTGGCCAGCTTGAGAGGGAGCTGACCCTTGCCCTGACACTCAAATGCCATTTGAATCATGTCCTCTCTGTCAAAAGTGTCAGCCTCATGCAAAAGTCCTCATAAAAACTTCCCTTTCCATAAGGTACTATTGACATAAGGACAATGAGAAGCATGTGTAGTGACAGTTATTTGAGCCCATGGAATCAAATGCTTCCTCCTCTCGTTATTATGCTAGAATCATCAGCCAGGAAGGAGCCTCTGAGCTGCTCTTTCATGAACACATGGAGGAGTATCTGTATGCACATGAGGGAGCACATTACAGAGGGAAAGCAACACTACATATATTTGAGCCTGTTTTTGAGCTTTCATTAAATAGTATGGTTAAAATTAATATCTGATTGTATTGGCTAGCTATTGCTGCATAACAAACCACTCCGAAATGAATAGCTCAAAGCAATAACCATTTATTGTTTCCCACGAGTCTTACAGGGTGGTTAGCTGGTGTCATGGGTCACTTTGCATTGCCTTAGCTGCCATGACTCTGTGCTGCTCTCTGTGGTTGTTTATTTTCCAGCAGGAGAGTCTAGGCTTCCTCTCCTGGTGGCTGCAGGTATTCAAGAGAAAAGGTGGAAGCATGCAAGGCCTGTTGCGACCCGGAACTGACACACCATGACCTCTGTCACTTTCTTTTGGCCAGTACAAGCCACAAGTTCAGCCCAGATTCAAGGAGTGAGGAAGTAGATGTCATCTCTCAACGAAAGGAGCTGCAAAGTCACATCGCAAAAAGTGTGGGCAGAGGAAACAGTGGAGAACCGTTTTAGCAATCAATCGGTCACACTGCCCACAGGTAACAGGGTGAGGGTGTTAACAAATATTACCTGAGTATTGTTATCCCTACTTTAGTGATGGGAAAACTGAGACTCAGAGCAGCTAAGTAACTTGGCCAAGGGCGTAAAGTCATAAAGCTTTGAGGTTTGACTCCAGGTTCCTTTGACTCTAAAACTGGTGCCTTTCCCAATTGACCAAATCTCTCCCTGACAGCACTGTGCCCCCACCATACTGATGTGGAGCAACCATCACGCTGGCTTCGGCTGTTCATGAAGGATGTGTGCCCAGAGGAGGGCGAGACACCCCTGGGTCCGATTTACTATGATATCTCTTTCCTCATTTGCAAAATGGCTACAACAGACCCCACCTCGCAGGGCTTGTGTGAATCAAAACCATGCTTTGGAAGAACTAGTTTCAGAGACAGGCTCCCCGACCAGCTGGTTGTTTGGCCCTGCCTCAGCTTCCTTATCTGTAGAACGGGGGTCATGAGGGGTCCTGTCTGCTAGGGCAGTTGTGCGGATTGAATAAACCAGCATCTGCAGTGTTTAGCGAGCCCCACACTAGCAAGTAAAAATCAACATGCAGATAGACAGCTGCTCCACGGTAGCACAGAGTTAAAGGGTCATCCGACATAAATGTGGTAAGCCCCATGGAGCGCAGGCAGGGCCGGACACAGAGCTTGGAGCTTGCCCTCGCATCTTTAGGGATCTGAGGGGCTCACGGTTAACAGCAGATCTAGAGACAGGCTCTGACCTCTGTAATGCCTCCAGGCAGCACCGAGGGCAGTGATGGAGACAGAATTCAAGGCTGTCTTACTTGGGTGTGCTTGGAGATGCATAGACCAGCTGAGGAGTGTAACTGTCATCTTCTGGGAGGCCCACAGCTCTGGGGCTGCTCATGTCTAGAAGTTGAAAACCTGGGGGAAAAGGTGTTACCTGACACACACACACATTTCTTACTGAGTACTTGCTTCTATTTAAGGGGGAGGACCCACTGAGCGAGTAGATAACTGGCCGCTGACTTTAGACCCCATCCCAGTTAAAGAGTCTGGGACTCCCAAGTACAGCTTCCCACCCTCGGGTCAGGGGAGCTGTGGAGCTTTAGGAAAGGGACAGAGGGTGTGGCCCCCAGAACTGGGGGGAAAGGCTGGGCTGGAGTACATTCCATGGCCCTCGCCCTGGGAGTCCTGCTGGCATGACCACCTGCCCCGCTGGTGGAATCCTGGCTTCTGAGCTGACGGTCAGCATTGGCCTCGCCCCACCCTCTGGATTTTCCACATCGGTCCTGCCCTTGCAAACCTGAGTTCCTGCCCTATTCCCCCTGGAAACAAGCAGAACATATGGGACAGGCTCCTGAAACGTCCCCTCTGCTCTCTGTACCTCTCCCCGCTTCTGGCCTGAACGAGCGTGACGAAGGAGCGTGACGTGCACGTCTATAATGTCCACTGACACTGCAGGCCCCTTGGCTTGTAACTCATGCCACATTAACATGGACAAGTTGACATTTTGAAGGTTAATGGCCCAGTTGCTTATAAGGCAGGAGGGGCTTGAAATCAAAAAGCTCTTTCGCGCTGGAAGCCTGGGTAATGGGCTTTATTACGCCACCCAGCAGCATCTGAGAGCTCCAACTTGTCCTTTGGCACCAGTACAACCACGCAGGGCCCGTGTCCTCCAGCCAATTTACACTTTGAGAAAAAATTTCCCAAGTCTTCTCGCTTCAGCAAGTGTCTCGTGGTTTTTGTAAATGATGTGCGTCGTGACTCAACTAGTTGCAGTCACTTGAATGTGAGCTAGAGTCTTGCTGAAATTTAAAGATGAGTAAATTGCTCTGCAAGCAATGGCCAACAAAGAGAAATTATGCTGGTTGCAAATGAAGATACAAATCATCTGTATTTTGGTGAGAGCCAATAAAAATTGGGAACATTTCAATTCACATACAAGCATTAGGTTTTCTAATTTCTTCTTAATTTTGAGGCTGTGAAATTTGAGTTCTCCCTCCACATCTCCTGCACCCCTGACCTTTTTCAGCCAGTGCCCCTTCCTGTCCGCAGCCACCACCCCAACCTGAGTTCCATCAGAGGCCAACTTGCTGTAGGCCAGGATATAGGCTGCCATGCCTACATCCCTATTTGATTTTCTAATTTTTCCTTTGTAAAGTTGTTCTTATCATTTTAAAAACAACATCTACTATTTGTACCAAATTTTAAAATGCAGGGTTATAAAGACAGTATTGCATCTTCTCCCCACCCACTCTCTCCAAGTGAGTTAACCAGCTGATCAGTGGTCTGGAGGCATCCCTCCTCACTTTTTCTTCTGCCCAGACAAAGCTATAAAAACCTATATACAGGTACAAATGTTGTTTTCCATGTTTTTATTGTTTCACAAAAATGTGAGGATTCTGTACACATGAACCCATCCCTTGATTTTTTTTTACTGAATGCCATCTCTTTTTGACCCCCACACATGCGCCTTGCTCTTCCTTTTTAACAGCAGTATAACATTTCGTGATAAGAATGTAAGAATGGGGAAGCGGGTGTGGCTCAATGAATAGAGCTCCCGTTTACCATATGGGAGGCCCCAGGTTCGCTTCCCGGGGCCTCCTTGTGAGGGCAGGCGGGCCCCCACAGCCCGGTGGGCTGATGCAGCAAGACCTCACAACAGGAAGCGGGTGTGGCTCAATCGATAGAGCCCCCGTTTACCATGTGTGAGGCCCCGGGTTCGCTTCCCGGGGCCTCCTTGTGAGGGCAGGCCAGCCCGCACGGCGCGGTGGGCTGATGCAGCGGGACCTCACAGCAAGGGGGAGATAA
>JAQZBX010022213.1:12359-31820 GCA_029593785.1 Cabassous unicinctus | reverse complement strand
CCCAGACAGAGTCTTCTGAATTCTCTAGCATCCTTGCTGGGTACATTCTCAGGTGTCTCTGCTCTTGGACCTTAAAAGCACACAGTGTGTCTTTTGATGGAAGTAAAGTGTCACAGCCCCATATGAGGTGAAAAATGTGGTGGGATAGAGGACAGTGCAGCAACATAAGGTCAGTGCCTGCTGGGCAGGGGCCACACTGGTCTGTGGAGCCTGCTGGATAGTGATAGTTTCTGGGGGCCATATGCTCCACCTCTCTCCAAACTCAATATTTACAGGTGGCTCAAGAGATTAAGCTAAGTAAGGGCAGTTAGAAATACTGAGTTCTAGACCCAGCTCTGCCACAAAATAATTAACTAGTTAATTATTTAACTTTGGAAGATCCAAAAATGGCCAAAGAGGAGCAGATGTAGGTCAGTGGTTGAGCACTTGCTTCCCATGTACGAGGTCCTGGGTTCAATCCCCAGTACCTGCTAAAAACAAAACAAAACAAAAACAAAAGCAAAAAAGAATGTTGGGAGACATTGTGTTCTAGAAGAGTGATTTTCACACATTAGTGTGCATAAGGATTACTTGGCAGGCTTTTTAAAATACAAATTCCTGGGCCGAGAGAGCCTCATTCAGTGTGCCAGGAATGGGGCCTATGATTTCATTTCTAACCAGCTCCCAGCTGACGCTGACACTGCTGAGTCCTGGACTGCTGGAGTGGCACTGGTGTAGAAGGCACGATGGGAGGAACAGGAGGAGTCAGAGACATGAGTGGTCAGAGGCCACAGAAAGAAGAGGAGGATAATTCCTGTGGACATCACAATGCATTTGTCCAGTTGGTCTTTGTGAGAAGGTAGCCATCCTCGTGGAAGCTAAGGTAAGTGGGGAGGTGAAAGCCTTGCACTCTGTGGTGGTAAGTTTGGACTGCTGCCTTCAGGCAATAATTTTTAAGAGTGGAAGTGATGACAGAATGAGAATAATGCCTTAGGTACCTCACTCTGGCAGCCATTTTCAGGGAAGACTGTTTGGAATCACCATAAGGGAAACCAAGGTGAAGGTCATTACTCACTAAGGAGACATGGAGCAAGAGAGGGCAAAGGAAGCAGAAAAGTAAGGCCAAATCTGGGAAATGAAGGAAAAGAATAGGACTGGATGACAAATTAAATATAAAGACAAAAGTGAAGGATTTGGCCTACAATGACTCTGAGCCTTCCTGAAATTTTATCTCTGGGACAAGATTTGAGAAAAACCACCAGAACTATATCTTCTTTCATCTAGGCATGGAATGCAGTTTGAAAGATTCCTACTTTGAAAGGAAGAGCCAGAAACAAAGTCTTAAGAAAGACATCAAGTTGCAAAGAACTTCTGACTTACCAAGTAAAAAATATAGAATTATTTAAATGAAAATCCCACAAAATTACCAATTTCACAGTCCATTCATGGTGGAAAATACTTTTCTTATATGATTATCATTTCCACAAATGTCAGGACATATCCTTAGACATCAGAACTGTAGACGTCAAAGTTAAGCTGGTTTGGTTGGGGTCTGGAATTTACAAGAAGTGCCCAAGGATTTTTGTTATTTTGGGTTCACTCAGGTTGCAAGTTGTTCTGTTTGGGCTTTTGTTGGTTATGTTTAATTTGGTTTGTGTTTTCTGAGGGTGGGACTTGATGTGAATGGTAACTCCTAACAGGGGCAGGAAGTGTCTGTTTTGTAGGCTCCTCTCCAAATTCTTGTTGTGATTAACCAGTGTGGTGGAGTGGAGGAGTCCTGGGCTGGGCATTGGGCGACCTTGCCTGGGGACGGGGCAAGACATTAACACCAGGTCTCAGGCCTCTTATAATGGGGGAATGAACTTCAAAGGCTCCCAGAGATGACAGAAGTGTGGGCACAGTGCTGGAACTCTAGCACTATCACCAAAATCAAGTGGCAGCTCCTTTCCAAACAGGTCCTCTTTTTCCAGAGCATGTCTCCCTCATCATGAACTATGCTCTACTGTTTTGCTGGGGAATGCCAAAATTCTCCCTTCCTTTCTCTTCTATGCTCTTTTCTTCTTTTCTTCTCTCCTTCATCTCCTTCCCTCCCCTTGCCCCTCTTCTCCTCCGTCTTTCTCTTCTCTTCCCCTTTTCTTTCTTACCCTTCTTTTCTCTTCATCCCACATCCTTTCCTTTCTCCCTTCCCTCCTCTATAGAGACTTTCTGTCTCTCTCTCTTGCTCTCTCCTTCTGCACTTATGTGTGTGCCCCGAGAAGTTCTCCCATATGTAAAATTCTCCCTGATAAATCTGTTACTAGCACATGAAATGGCAACACTCAAGACCAATACTTTTGCCTGGAGACGCTGTCTCAGGAAGACCTTTATGAAAATGTGAGCTGTCCCTAGAAGGGTGATGTTATCACAGTAGCCACTTAGTCCTCAGAAGCCCATCAGTCACCTCACTGAGTACCAAGGGATTGCAAAGCAGATGAGAGAGGCAGCCTTTTTAAACTTGCTATTGAGCTGGGCTCGGTGGAGCAGAAAGTGCTGGACCATGGCCAGTTACAGCTGTGAAGTGAGCCTCTGCTCTCTTCTGGAGGGAGGAGACCAGTTCTAAATCTGTCTCCACGTTATTGTGAGACCAAAAGTCACCTTTGCTTTCTGGGATCTTAGCTTCCTCCTCTCTGAAATGAGGTGAGGGCCAAGGTTCCCATCAAGCTCCAGAATTCATTTCTTTCTGAATACAGGTCAGTGGGGAGCCGAAGCGAGGGGGGCGGAGAATAACGTAAACACAGTTACTCCATAGTTTTCCCCAAGGACGGTCACAAATTACTCATGGTCAGACAGGAAATTGAGATGGTCCAGATTTATGCTGGCAGTTCCAGCTTCATTATTCATAATGCTCCCCTTTATTCTCAAAAGTGTCACAGTTTAGAGAAAGAATTATATGGTCGTTGTACTCATGGTGTGCGTTTCCCAAGGACTTAGAGCAATAGGAGTTTTCCTGTCTCTAACATGCAGAGGCCTTGCAATATTCTGTTTTTTCCCCCTTAGTTGAAGCCAGTCAAATCCAGCCCATCCAATCGGACTATAAAACACGTGTCCGAAGCTTGTATTAGTGGAGCCAGTGGCAGCCACCATTATAGGTCGAGTCCCAAGTGCATATTTGCACCCAGAACCTCGTATTTCGTGAGCTGATATTGACCTTTAGCTGTTGGCCTCAGGGTGCCATACACCCTAAAATGTTCAAAGCCAAAAATTCTTATGCTTTGAGGCAAAAATGGATGAAATCAGCTTTAGTCGAAACAGCTTAAACCAGAAAGTTACAGAAAGGTTTCCGACCTCAGGTATTGCTGCAGAGAAGCTTGACGACAGTTTGGGGATCTTTAACCCAGGCACTTGTGGCCAATTTGCAATGATCACTGTCATCTGCAAGGTTGCAATTGGGGAGGTGCCGATTCCCTCTCCTGCACTCGCAGACATAATATTCAGTCTCGTCATTGGCCCATGGACAGGCATCCTCCCTCTTCTTTCTCACTCTCAAGAATTCTTTTCCCCTCTAGGACAATAATTTCCTCATCTTGTCTCTGCAAGACCTCCAGTTATGAGATCTTGGGGGCTCAAAGCAGCTATCTACCATCCAAAACAGCCTGCACGTTCATCTTCAGCACATGATCTCCAACCCCTTTCCAAACAAGCATTATTACAACCATTTTATAAAACCCAGACAAAGAGAACTTCCTGGCGCCTCTTTGGGGTGGTCTACGGTGGTAGTCTCCTCAGCAGACCTAACTCTGCACACACACACACACACACACACACACACACACCCCTACATACACAGGGGCATCTCCTCCTCCTCACTCACCCCCAGTCCTGGGAGGAGCCAGGGTGTTAGGTCAGGAAGTCCAGTGCCTGCCAATCATAAGGAGGGCAGTGTGGGGGGCTACATAATGGCCCCCAAAGATAAGTCCATGCCCCAGTCTCCAGAACCTGAAATGCAAAAAGGGTTTTTGCAGGTGTGATCTTCCTCCTTCGCCATCACCACCACCGTCAGCTCTCCAGGGACCCCCTCTTGGTTTTACATCTCAGCATTGCAATGACTGCCTGTCTCCTCTCCCTGTGGCTGCTGTAACAAATTCCTACAAACTTTGGTGTCTCCAAATAATGAACCTTTATTCTCTTGCAGTTCTGGAGACCAGAAGTCCAACATCAGCTTTACTGGATCCAACTCGAGGTGTCCACCAAGGCATGCTCTCTCCTGATCTTTGCCTCTTCCAGCTTTTGATGGTTACTGGCATTCCTTGGCTTGTGGCCCCTCTCACTTCAACCTCTGCCTCCTTCATGTTGCCTCTTCCTCTCCTGTGTGTGTCAAAGCTCCCTCTACCTCCCTCTTAGGACACATGTGATCCCGTTTACATAATCCTAGATGATCTCCCTGTCTCAAGGTCCTTAACTTAATCACACCTGCAAAAACTCTTTCTGCATTTCAGGTTCTGGAGACTGGGGCATGGACTTATCTTTGGGGGCCATTATGTAGCCCCCCACACTGCCCTCCTTGTGATTGGCAGGCACTGGACTTCCTGATCTTCTAATACCCTGGCTCCTCCCAGGACTGGGGGTGAGTGAGGAGGAGGAGATGCCCCTGTGTATGTAGGGTGTGCAGCCAGGGCTGATGGAGCTGGAATCAGTGATAATGTAAAGATGGGCTTTATAAATCGATGGCCGTGAGGTCCTTTCTGGGCTTCGCCTCCCACCAGCTGGGTGATGTCAGGCATTTCTTAGCCTCAATAATAAATTAAATATAAAAGTAAAAATTTTAATAATATCCAACTTTCTAATGAGAAACTTTGTGGTGAGAAATACAGAGGTAATAAAAAGAAAGTGTCTCATGCATGGGGGTGCTCCTTAAAGAATATGGTCTACTGATGCATGGGGGTAGGAGAGTCTTATTTTGAATGACCAGCAGAAGAATTCATCTGAGGGAGAGAAATGATTTTGTCTGGAAAATACTTTGGTGCCTTCTTTGGATGTCAAGGGTGAAGGTACTCCTTTTCTCTCCCACTACCCCTTTCCTCTGTCCTCCTCACCAGCCACCACCACCACACATTCCACATGGCTCCAATGGATTAGATCAAGAACACAGACCACTGACTTTCTCATCTTAATAAGGAAGGGGAGATTTAAACTTCCAGCATAGAGAGAATGAACAATCTGGTAAGTGAGAGAAGACGGGAAGGAAAGAGCTCACCAAAACAGGCATGCCACAGTCAAACCAGGATAGACCCAGCTGATGGGAATGGCTGGGAATTCCTGCTGGTGGGAACAGCCAGGAATTCCTGCTGGTGGGAAGGCCCAGGGCACTTTTAAGGAATGTGTGATCTAATAGTCAGTGTTAGAGGGTTTGCTACAAGGCAAACCTTCAGTAAAATCTTCTGCTCCATTCAGCTAACCCTGGATACTTAGCTGTGGGGGAAATTGAGGCCTGTGTTCCATTAGCTTCCTCTGGGTTGAGAGAAGAGAACAGCCACTGAGGCGCGAAGGGAGGAAAACTGAGACTGAACAGAGACAGGTGGCCACAGGTTTGGAGCCTCATCAGAATCTAGAGATTTTGGAAGAGCGCATTTTCATTTTCCTATTAAAGGGCAAGGTGACACCTTAGGGCCAGAAGGCTGGTCCCTGGGTGACAGACTGAATAGACTCCATTCTTATCATCATTGTCTAAAAAATGAATCAAAACATGCTCCAAACCATGCAGGACAATGAGTAGAGCTATTGTTTATTTTGGTGACCCTTTTTGGCTGCCCCTAGCTGGTTTTAAAAGCCTCCGTTCTCTTGACTATGGCCTGGCCAGGCCACCTTGGTTTCACTCAGAGGGTCCCACCATCCCCATCTGCTCACAACAGGGCGCCTGCATCATTGAGCCTCTTCTGAAATTCCCCGACTCGGACAATGTGCTCCACACTCGCCTGACCTTGGCAGTGTGTGTGAGAACATGAGAGCAAAGGAATGAAAGTGCTCCTTTCTGGTACTTCAATCAGGGAGAGAAGCAATTAAAATACGAATTAATCTAAGTGAGATGAAAATGCAGATGTAGGATGAGAGTATCTCGATCACCTTGAACCTGAACTACACACACTTTAGCTCCTGTGATTAAAGACATTTTCATTCCATTAAAAACCTTCTCTTCTGATGTTAAAAACACTATGTCAGTCAAACGTGCTGAGCAGCCTCTATATGGACTGCCCTCTCCCCGGTCAAGTTTCTTTGTCCTTTCAGAGTTCCAGGGGTGCGATGGGGTGGGGCAATCTTAGGAGGGGACATCGAGGGGCCGGAGACAATCATGGGAGTATCAGGATTCTGAACTAAATGGAAAAACAGTTGCATGTGTCTCCTCTCAAACAGATCATTTCAGGTTCCTTGACTCTATTGTGCAGCCCGGATCTTAGCTGCCAGGTGGCACTGGGAGGGCAGAGCTGGGAAGCCAGGCAAGCACATTCACAGTCACACCACAATCCCCTTGGACCTTCTGGTTTCCCTACTGTTTCTTTGCAAGAGAGTGACAACCTCAGCCTTGACTTTTAGAGATTTGCTTCTGCCTTCCTGTCATCACAGGGCCCTCTGCTGAACTGTGGGAGGGGTTTTCTGCTGGGAGGGGTGAGGTTATGACCCCAGAGGGAGGGAGGCATTCGAGGCAATGTCTATTGATAACGCTTTCAACCACTTGGGCCCTTCCAGGCCAGCCATTCCTGCTGTTGTCTTGGATTTGCTTCACTCTGTGTATACCCTACATCTGACCTTGGCTTTTTCTCTTGTTTCTGGCTACACATTCTGTCCTTGCAGTTGTCAACAGTATTTTGTCAACCTCAGGTTGTGCAGCTTGGGGCTTAAAAGAACCCATCCTGCAGTCCCCCTTGAGGGCTTTCCAAACCAAACTCCCTCCCTCCCTGTCCCACGCAGCCCTGAGGAACTGGGAGGTGTCTCTTACTCCATAACCCCCCATGAGGGGCCAGAAGTTTAACATTCACTACAGCCTTAAACTACAAAGGGCAGCACAAGTGTCTATAGGACTTGTCATTCAAACCGTGTGAAGAGCTTCAACATTTTGAAATGTCACCGTAAATTACCATGGCGCGCCGACTCAGACAAATGCGATGTGAGATGCCTCCCACATTTCATCTTTGCCTCCCATACATCCCAAAGTGCAGAAACTGTACTCGCATGTTATGACATCGCACTACTTTGAGGTCACCTCCCTGCTGGTGCCGTTCGCGAGAGGCCCACACTCAGATTCATTCTCCTTATGTCCACGTGCCTCCTCTCACCTTGGACAGCTACCCAAAGCCCAGAAGACCTCTGAGCAGACACCCTGCCTGGCCACCTTAGGTCCCAGGGAAAATGAGTCATCTAGGGGGAAGGCGCTGCCAGCCACCAAAAAGGATCATGAAAGAATCTCCGCTTTAATCTAAAGGCTTAAGAAGGGAGAAAGCATCCAAAATTCCTGAAATTAGCCTCCTTTCTAACCCTCAGGTACCCTTCTCTTCTTCCACTCCTCAAATCTACAAAATCCCAGAAAATAAAGAGGAAAGGACAGGCCCTCTGCTTAGTTCTCTGCTTACTTTCCCTAGTGACAACTCCTTCTACTGCCTCTGAATCTCTGCGTGGAGCTTTTGTTTTTTATTCGGTGTCTTTGAAGACTACCAAAGTTAAACAATAATAAGAGAACAAGCTTCAATTAAAATCTGGACTCAACTCCTTTGGTTAAATAGCTATGTGACCTTAACTTGAGGATTGAAATTGTGCTTCTCTCAAAGAGCTGTTGTGAAAATCAAATAAGATAATGCATGTAAAGTGTTTAGAATCTCACCTGGCCCATAGTAGGTGTTCAGTAAATGTCATCTATTATTATCATTGCTATCCCTATCATTCCTCTCATTACTACTACCATGACCTGTGCAATAAATTTCCCGTTTTAGTATGGATCCCTATCTCTTTTTTGGCTTGGCCCCCAGGGAGAGCATCCCCTGCTATTTCACTTTGTGCATCACTGCCCTGTTGCCTGTCATAAAAACCATATGACTGCAGATGGGGTATAATGAAAAACTTGGCACATCTTTGTCCTCCATTCTTGGGGAAGTAACCTCACAATCTTTGGAATTTCCTGTGATAGGTGTGCTTCTGTTCTCCATGGTGGGCCAGGATCACGCCTGGTAGTTCGTATGCCCCAGAAGGGCCAGCCCCACCAGAAAGATCAACCAGGAGATTAGGGGCATTCGGACTTTGAACCACGGCATATCAGTATGACCTCTGGGAGAGAAAGGAAGGCTGCAGATTGAGTTCAACCACATGGACACTGATTCTATCAAGCATGCCTACCTACTGAGACCCCATATAAACCCGGGACCCTCAAAGCCACCATGAGCTTCCATGATGGAGAAAATACATCTCTGTGCCCAAAGGGTGACGCATTCTGGCTCCACATGGAGAAGACACAGAAACGGGCCAGTGAGATCTTCCCAGACCTCGTCCTCTGCATCTCTTCTTTTGGCTTCTTATTTGCATCCTTTTACTGTAATAAAACTATAATCATAAGTATAGCACTTTCAGTGAGTTCTATGAGAGTCGTTCTAATGACTTATCAAACCTGATGGAGGGTTAGGGACCTCCAAATTTGTAGCCAATCATTTAGAAATGCCGGTGGCCTGGGCCCCTGAACTTGCTTCTGGTGGTCTGAAAGACAATCTTGTAGAGGATTGCCCTTGACCTGTGGAGTCTGGTATAACTCTGGGTAGTTAGATCAGAACTGAATTGAATGACGTTTCTGACACTTACATGAATGGTGTCAGGAGATGTTGTACAAGTTATCAAGGGTTTTGATAACATATTCAATAGTTCTCACTTTGCTAGAGTATTGCAGTCATAGAAGAGTTTCCCCATCCATTTGTTTTATGTTTTGATCCTCTCACGCCTTCATGCCAATTTGGTACCATCTAGAGACAGCCTTTGGAACTCATTGCATTTCGAGATTTGCTTCTTTCTTTAGCACACTGAGCTCTTGGAGAGGTACTAATTTGCTCAGATACTGGTCCAGAGTTTTATTTCACCCAGTTGAGTGGCCTTTTACCCCATGCCACTGGAGGGTGATGGAACCAAAGGAACCTGGAAGGGAGAGCACTTTTCTCCCTTTTCACTAAATTTGGGAATAACAAGCAGAAACTTGCTCAAAGGCTGGAGCATGAGGACTTAGCATTTTAGAAACATAGGGCCAAACACGCTGAAATTGCTGCCATTGATAACTTGCTTATCATTAGTCAATAAGCCTAGCTAATCTACATCTAATTCCTGCAACACATTTCCTAATTTTGCACCCAGACTGTGTGCATGTGTGCATATGCATGCACGCCTGTGCAAGTGTGCACTCTGAAAAGGAGAACACTCCCATCAGCAGTGAGATGAATTGGGCCATAATTGATTTTCCATAGACAAATGCTTTAAATTTTGGTAAACCCTTCATAACGTCTTAGTCAAATTAAACTGAACCCTTTCAAGTTAGATTTATAGTCCATAGGATTCCACTTAACTGAGACAAGTGATGTAATTTCAGGGCAATTTAAACGGTATTTCGTTTAGAGACAGAACCAATCCTTGTCAAGGCCCCAGAGGTAGGAAGAAACCTTCCTTCTCTCATTTGCTAAGAAGCAACGGCAGTCCAGTCCACAGGGACTCAGTAGAAGGCGGAACATTGTGACTGGTTCATGATCCACGTTCATTGATGGGAAAATAGCCAAAAGGAGGGGGAGGAAAAGAACAACAACAACAAAAAAAAACATTTTTGACCCAGTTAGACAGATGTTTAGTGTTTATAACTCAATGCATCACCAAGAGAGCCATTGGAAAATTTAAAGCCTATTCTGTGTGCTTCTTGGTTTGCCTAGATCAGTAATTCTTACAAATTTGGGGGACCCACTGGAAATTTTCACGAGGGCAGGGGTTTTGTCTTGTTTTATTCATTGCTATATTTTCAACACCTAGACCAGTGCTTGGCACATAATAAATACTCCAGAATAGTTACTGAGGGTGAATGAGCGAATGAATGGATAAAAGCAAACTTGTTTGAGTATCTGATAAAAGCTATGTACCACCTTCCCAGAAAAATGCACATAGGCACAAGGAGAGCATCGTGCACGGCATTTTCAGGTTCAATGACCTCTGAAGTCTATTCATGGAAACAGAAAGGGTTTGACTATTTTCTTGCAAAGAAATAGCCCTTGACCCTTTCCATGATGGAAAGGAGCAAGGACCTTTGGCTCCTGAACTCTTTCTTCCATATTGACTGACACCTGGGCAGTGTGAGGCCATCGATACATTGGATCACCCGCTGCTTCTCCTATTGATCAGATACGTAGGCCCTTTCTGGAACCAAGGGGGTGAAAAAGAGGAATAACAGCCTCCACTCACTGAGGTTATATAATCCGTCAGGCATTATGTTAGATATTTTACACATAATTGTTTTAATCCTTATGACAACCCTACCAAGTAGGTATTGCTATCCCTGTCTTTCAGATAATGAAATTGAGGCCCAGGGAAGTTAAGTGTTCTGCCCCAGGCCACCCAGCTAGGAAATGTCTGACTTAGGGTCTGTAACCTTGTCTGCAAGAATCCAAAGAGCCCTTGCTTTTCTCCAGGTAGCAGGCAGCCTTATCGCTTAGAAGCAGCCCAGGAATTTTGAAAACCTATGGCATAAAGTTTAGAAGACATCCTCCAGCAGGATGTGCCCTCCAAGATGGACACCCAAACCAAATAAGTGAACAAATGAAATAGCCAAAGAAGCAAAATTGCTGCTTTAGGGTCAAAAATTTGAACTGTGAAGGCATTACTCTTCTGTATTTTCACTTGAAGTTTTCATAAAAGTCCCAAAGACAATTACAGTCTGTTTCAGCTGTGCTCAGGGGGTCAAGGGAAAGGGACCGTGTCCTTTAAGAACCTGGCTCTGAGACAAGTAAGGCCAGAACTTCAAGAATTAACCCACTCTATGTCTGACTCTGGAGGAGGTGACCAAATTCCAAATTACATTGCTCAAAGGGATGCAGTAAACTCAGACCCGGTGGCCAAAGAGCTCCAATTCAGTAGGTGGGACAAGGGCAAGTCTACAAGTCTGGCTAGGGGCAGCTTTGGCAGCCCTGATCCCTGTTGGAGCGTCTGGGCTCTAGCTCTTTGCCCCTGGAGAGAGAGAGGGCAACAGCTGAGTAGGGCATCAGGGCCCCTGCAAAGATGGCTGGGAATCAGATCACAGAGCCATTCTCAAGGAGAACCAACACGAAACTTGTTGATACAATTCAGCCAAACACAATGAGGGCTCTGGGTAACACAGAGATTCACAGGACTCCCAACTCTCAACCCAATATCAAGGGCTGCTAGACCACCCCTGTTAGCCAAGCTTCTGGGCTGGTCAGAAACTGGGCCAGGTTCTCATCAGAGGCAGAGCCTGGGCCAGCAGATGCAGGTAGATTTTGGTGCTCATCGGAGCCGCTGTGCTGCACAACTCCAGAGAACACCATTCCTACTGGATTCCATCCACACTCAAGGTGAGAAAAGAAGATTTCTGAAAGATGATTTCAAAGAAGCCTAAAAGACAAGTGCATTTCACCTAAGCATATTTGATTGGCAGACCCGGAAAATCCAGAGCTAGTTGTTTCCATGGCTTGATAAAACAGGGAGAGCTGAAAGTACCAGGCTCTTCAGCTTTGTGGAATGGGGTCTCCCGACAGCACTTCTTTCATTTAAAGGGGGAAAAAAAATCTTGTAGAGACACAAAGCAAGTCTCAAAACAAGAATCAGTATCAAATCTGAGTTGAAATGATTGCAGACTTTAAATAAAATCTTTTGCTATAAAAATGTTAAAGCACAAATGCAGAGAGACGAGTACAATGAAACCCCATGTTGCCTCAACAACCATCAACTTTATGCCAATCTTGTGTCATCTCTCCTGCTGCACTTTTTAAATTTTTATTTTAGTTAACATATATACAACCTAAAATCCTCCCCCCCCCGCCCCTTTAACCACACTCAGATATAGACTTCAGTTATCCTGCTGCATTGTTACAGCAGTTTTCTAGCCACCCTTTTCTTTATGCCCTCAAAATGCATCCCGATGGAGATGTCCCATTAGAGACAACTTGACTCAAGTTTAAAGTAGCCATAATCCTTTGTGGTTTCAAGAGCTAGGAATGTGTGGACAAAGTAATCTGCTCATTAAATTTAAAAAGGAATGAAAATGTAAATTATGCATGTGCAGTGTGGGAAAAGGCCCTTCACCAGCTCACCAGGTAGACAAAAACAGTCTTTCTTTCAATCTGGCAATGCAGTCTCCCTGGTATCTGTTGAATCAAGCTGTATTCCCAGAAGTACTAGGGTCTTTTATATTAGTTTCACTAGGGTAGTTCTGGTTTTTACTTCTAGCAGGGCTTGGTAAATGAGAGGCCACCTGAGAAGCAATTAAACTAAACCAGAAAATCTTTCCTGTTCATTTCATCTTGTCCTTAAATAGTTTACACATCAATTGAACTAGGAAGAGCTCATGGTGGTTTATGATGATTACTCCAGTAGGGGTCAGCACCTAATGATTTGGGTACTTATCTGTGACCCAAGATGACTGTAAATGAACAGATAAGAGGTCCAATGGGACTAGTTCTTCAAGCTGCCCACAGAATCCGAGATAGCAAGAACCAGTGGAGTTAGGTAGACTGAAAAGTAGAAGCTGATGGAGCTAGGTAGATTGAAATACCCAGGAATTCATAGTTAGAGAAATAAGGTGCCCATCCTTAGCTCTATCTGATAACTTTACAAAGTGCCGTTCCCATGTACTCCTTCTTTTGGCACCACGCTTCCCTCTTCCTTCTTCATAATACCTAGTAAACTTGTGGTTCCCACGCATGGTGGTTTGAAGCTGTATGTACCCCCAGAAAAACATGTTCTTAAATGTAACCCATTCCTGTGGGTGGGAACCAGTTGTAAGCAGGGCCTTTTGATGAGGCTACTTCAGTTAAGGTGTGGCCTTCCTCAATCAGGGTGGATATTCATCCTATTACTAGTGTCCTTTATAAGTGGAGTGAAATTCAGACACACAAAGAAAGCTACAGGAAGCAAGAGTCTGGACATCAGTGGACCACGGAAGAGAAGGGAGAGACCAGGAGACGTTGCCCCGTGTCTTGCCATGTGATAGAGGAGCCAAGGATCACCAGCAGCCAGCCCCAGAACTCCCCAGTCTTCAGAGAGAAAGAATTGCCTTGTTGAAGCCTTGATTTAGACTTTGTTTTAGTCTCAAAACTGTAAGCAAGTAAATTCCCATTGTTTAAACTGACCCACTTCATGATATTTTCTTGAGCAGCCAAGGAAACTAAAACACCAAGGAATGAATAAATTGAAGTGGATATCTTCACTTATTTCAAATATATGTCAACGTCAGTCCAGTGAAATGGTGCCACAAAATACTTGAATAAACCATCACAGATGCATACTGAAAATGGAAAAATACAAAATAGTAAAAGTGCATATATAGGGTAAAGAGATAAAATCATAGAGCTACATCCTGTGGCATAATCAAAATGCTCGGTAATTGGCAAACCAGAACAACTAATCCCTTTCCCCATTCACTAGCTTATTAGTCAGGATTCTTCCGTGATTATGCTGTATAAATGGCAACCAAATCTCAATGTTTTGCAACAGCAAACATGTATTTCAAGCTCATGGGTTGAAGTCTGTCTCTGGTTTGGCTGATTCTAGCTGGGCTCAGCGGGGGTTGGTTGGAACCAGGTCTGGTCCCTGTATTTCTCTTCTAAAACCCAAAGGTTTTAGAAGCAAAAGCTGTCTGGGGTATGCTCTTCTCATTGCAAAGGGTAGAAACTTAGACAACTGGTGGGAATTTACCAGTTTCTGAAACCCTCAGCTAGGAACTGGCACACTCTCACTTCTACCTATATTCCAATTGTCAAAGCTAGTTGCATGGCCAAGTCCAAAGATGATGGGGTGGAGACATGCACTCTGCTGACTCTAGTGGAAGGAACTGCTAAGTCATAGGACAAAGGACATGGATATATAAATTCTTTCCTGAGAATGAAGAGCAGGGAACACTAACCAACCTTCCACAACCATCATGTAAAGAGCCAATTTCTGCCATCCCACAAAACACGTACCAATGTCTTGGCACAGCTTATAACCAAATCTGCTGACTTATGACAACTTTTCTGAGACAAAGAATGCTTTCAAGGACTTGGCAGCCTTATCCCTTGGCTCTTTTTCCAAAGACGCCAACCCATCAGTGTGGAAAAGAATGAGACATGGCATTTTCCTCTTCTCAAACAAAATACTAATTATTACCTTTGTCACAGGAAAGGGGAAGTCAGGTAGTATGCACATTAGAGTAGAAAAAGCAGCTCTGCTTAGATTAGAAATACCCACTCCTAAGCAGTCTAATAGAAAAGGTATATTTTTCATTGAAAAGATCGAAATGAAAGGGTTGAACACCTTAAGCAGTTAGTTTTCAAGACTACTATCTGTTTATCTCTTCTGGGTTACTTGAAGGAAGCTGGGAACTAGGGCTTGAACTAGGGGGAGAGTGAATTCATTTTATACTACACTCATTGGTGCCTTGTCAGAGAGGATGCCAAGGAAGATGAACCATGGAAATGGGCCAGAATGACACCTTGTGTTCTTGTCTTCTCTCCATAGGCTATTTGCATCAGCCTAAGACAGGGATCACACACTCAGATGCCCTCGGTACTAGATCTGTAGTAGGAGGACTGGTGGCATCTGATGTCCAGCCTCAGTGAGACAAGAGGGGAGGGTGATGACTGGGGCCAGAGGAGGCACAGATCCTGCCTAGAGGGGAGCCTTTCGTTAATTAGTTCCAGTGAACTTTGCCAAGTGCAAATGTGGGAGGTGTGCTGCCAGATTTTGTGATTTTTCAAGAGAAGCTAAAAATCTAGACAAAGTCTCCTTATTTTTAAATGTTGATGATGACAGTAAATTCCATTACAAAAAAAAAGAGAAAGAGCAGGAAGGGAAAAGAAAGGAAAGGAAAAGAAAGGAAGGGAAGGATAGGGAAGGGAAGGGAAGGGAAGGGAAGGGAAGGGAAGGGAAGTTCAGAAGGATGGATGACACCCATTCACAAGCCAAGGATAGCCAGTCCCTGGTCCCCATGTGTGAGAAGATGCCTTTATCCCTTTGGGGAAGCTGGAAACAGCAGGACGCTGAGCAGGAGTTATAGCTATTCCCAAATTCTCCTGAATCGGACCATCACCCCATATCCTCGTTATTTTGTAAGAAGTGACATAAAGCCAATAAATAGCAAACCCATATTCAAATGTAAATACATAAATACATTTTAAAAGTAAACACACATGATTGCATAATCATTTACTCCTTTGAATTACCCAGGCTATTACTCCCAGGGATGTGTATAACAGGATTTAATATAAATATTTAATTTAGGATTCATTATCGCAATTAAAAAAAAAAAAATGAAAACATGTTTGTGTGGGAAGCGGATGTGGCTCAATGGATAGAGCTCCCGTTTGCCATATGGGAGGCCCCGGGTTCGCTTCCCGGGGCCTCCTTGTGAGGGCAGGCCGGCCCGCGCAACCCGGTGGGCTGATGCAGCAAGACCTCACAACAGGAAGCGAGTGTGGCTCAATCGATAGAGCCCCCCTTTACCATGTGTGAGGCCCCGGGTTCGCTTCCCGGGGCCTCCTTGTGAGGGCAGGCCGGCCCGCATGGCGCGGTGGGCTGATGCAGCGGGACCTCACAGCAAGGGGGAGATAAGCAGACACGGAGAAGACACACAGCGAATGGACACAGCAAGCACAAGCAGCAAGGGGGGGATAAATAAATAAATAAATAAATCTTAAAAAAACAAACAAACAAAAAAACATGTTTGTGGACTGTCACATGACTCGGTCCTATGCTAGGCACTGCGTAGATGGCTGAAAAGGGTGGCTTCTCCTGAGCCGGCAGCCCCGAGGGCCAGGAGACGGAGCGTAAAGACTGGCATCCCTGGGCTTGCCGCATGGGCTGTGCCCCGAGCCATGGACTAGATCTTCCTAAACCTTGGTTTCTTCACAGAAAGCTGAGTACCTCACAGATTTGCAGAAATGATCTGTGACAACAAAGTCCTGAATTCAATATCTGGTGCTTATTAGGCATCGGGGAAACGTCATCATATTTCTGTGCCTCTGTTTCCTCATCAACACGTGCGGATAGTTCCTGGCTTACAAAATTGAAGGGAGGAGTCATTGAGATAATGTGCATAGTGTGCTTAGAAGGAAGACGGAAGTCCACGAGATATACGGATACGGAGAATGGCTCATTGGGCATGGTTGATCCAGTACAATGTTGATGGATGTTTTCCTATAATGAACTTTATTTAATATATATTACTATAATATTAATATATACTATATACACAACATTGTATATTATGGTGTATATTATATAATACATAGTATATATTATATACTGTATATATCAGTTATTACTTTTTAATATGTAATAGTTATTATAACATAAACTTCATTGTGCGGGGAAAAAACCTATCAATATTGTACTGGCTCAACCATGCCCATATGAGATATTTTTGCACGAACAGAAATGCTCTTGATAATTTCATGAACTTGCTGGCCCTTTGCCTCCTACCTTTCCTGGGCATGAAAGCAGTCCTGAAATGTTTTGGTTTAAAAGAGACAAGGAGACCTCTTTCTCTCGGCTCCATCGGTGCGCACGCGAGTGGGAAGAG
Organism: Cabassous unicinctus; assembly: GCA_029593785.1. NCBI lineage: Eukaryota > Metazoa > Chordata > Mammalia > Cingulata > Chlamyphoridae > Cabassous > Cabassous unicinctus. The sequence continues at coordinate 15,070 of JAQZBX010022213.1, read as the reverse complement.
TATTGGCACCAGAGCTGCCGCCAGCTCATGGGGCAGAGGCCTCGCCCGTGTCATCTTGCATCGTAGCGCCAGGACCAAAGTCGATGCCACATGCGTCCGTACAAACCCGCACACACCTGCAAGGCGAGTGAGGTAAGCTAAAGGCAGGAGAGCTTCCAGGAGGGAGGCGGCCAGCTCTCCACCTAGCAGAACGACTCTTGCACTGGCTTTCCCCGGAGCACAGCTCTCCACCAGAATGGCAAGAAAGCAGAAAGAACCCCTGGAGGCTTAGCCAGAGCAGACCCTGGGGGAGGCAGCAGCGAGCTGGCGGGGAAGCAGGGCGGGCAGGGAAAGGGAAGTGCTTGAAAGAAGAACGTGAGCTGCGTGACTTTGAGCGTCGCTTCACAGGTGTGAGTCTTGGGCATGGCGTGAGAAGGAGAAAGGCAGGTGGCCTCATTCCTCCAGGGATCGGCCACGCGTCTCGGAGCAAGAAGCTTAATTTATTTCTCCCTCAGTTTCCCCCTTCACAACAATAGCATTTAATTACCTGAAAGCTACTTGGAGATCCTTGAGAGAAGGGCACTCCGTAAAAGCAAATGAGTCTCGTTATCCTTCAGGGGCTTCGCTCCTGGCAGCCAGGCAGCTTGTGCCAGGGATGAGGGAGACAGACTGGGCCTGAGAGAGCAGTGAGGGGTGTGGGGAGGCAGTCGGGGCCACTGGCAGGCAGTTTGCTGGTGGCTGAATCGTGAGCCCCTCCTGCCCTGCAGGAAAGCTGGCGGAAAGCTTTGGCCAACGCGAATGGAGGCCCCAGCACAGTGGAGCAGTGCGCGGGGCCGAGGAGCGGGCCTCAGCAGGGCCTGGCTGGGGAGAAGGCCCAGCAGAGAAGACAGGATGCCATCTGCCGCCTCCGGCCCCTTACCTGGCTGAGCCGGGGCCCCCCCACAGCGCGCGGCCTGTTCCGGAGGTTGAATCCGGAGAAGCAGCTGTGCACCACCTTCCTTAGGCCTCGGTCAGCTCCTTTTACTGCGCCCCTAGGAATTGTGGAACCTGCCACAGGAGGGGAAGCCGCGGGGTGTGTTGGTGGGGGTGGAGGCGGGGAAAGGCTGGCTAAAGGACTGGGAGGTTACCTCCAAATAGTATCCTGGTTAGTGGGCAGAAGACTAAGGCAAGTAACGAGCTGGAAGGCGAGTGGGCCACCCACCGTGCAGAAGCACATGTGCACACACATTCTGGCACAGACACTGACAGCCACACAAGCACGTGTGCACAGAGCATGCACACACATGTGTGCAGGGCTACAAAAAGTTGTTCATTCTAGAAAAAGTTAAATGAGAGAGCTATTTCATTATTTCCAAGACACAGTGCTATTCCACCTAAGAATTTTAGAAAGGAAAAAAAATGTGTTTTGGATTGAAATTAAACAGACGTTTTCAAATCAATACCTCCTACAGATGCTCTTTGCATGTAATTGGAACTCAATATTTGTTACATGGATGAATGGGGCTGAGGAAGGAAGGAAAGGAAGGGGAGGGGCACGGAGGGAGGAAGTCTGGCTTATTTCAAAGCAGGAAAGACTCTAGATGGCCTGGTAAGGATGGTCTTGATAGTCAAATTGCCCTTCCTTCGTCTTGACAAGGGACAGAGAGACAGCAACTTTCCTTTTATAGAAATATTTAAGAGGGAGAAGGGTGACTCTGGATCCAGGATGACTTAGAGCCAATATTTTCTCCATGTTCTTTTCTAGAATATATATATGTGTGTTTGGGGATGGAAGGGGGGGCGGTTGGAGGACAGCAGAGCTAGATTCTTTCTTCGCTGCCTTTTCTTGAAGAGGACAAGGTGGCCAGGCACCCAGCTCCCTTGTGGTGGAATCAAAGCTGGGCTCACAGTGGGAGGAAGGCAGGTGCCTAGGCAGCCACGGGCCCAGAGAAGGTGCCTGCTCAGCTGGACCTCAGCGTTGGGACTAGAATGTGGCCATCTGTCCAGACAGGGAGTGGGATGGAACGAGTTCTGAACTGTCTTGATGCCTTTGTTATTTCTCTTGGTTTCTCTTTGCTCTTCTTCACTATTTGGTCCGTTTGTCTGTTTTTGGCATGTCAGCCTGTCTCAGCCATGCTAAAAACAAAGGAAAGGCAATGGTGTCCACACAAGCACATACACACAATAACGAGTTAAAGGGATGCAGCTCCCTCGTGGAGGAAGCATGGGGACAGCAGGGGACTCCAAGCAGGATCCTCAACCCAAAAGGAAGACGAACCTCAGGGACCTAGCTATTTGGTGAGCATTGCTCTTTTCTTGGAGATTGGTTTTCCAGGAATGAAGCCTTGAAGTTTCCGGCTTCCTTTTCAATAAGGGAGGCAACGTTCAAATAAGCAGTCCCAGAAGATAAGAGGGTGTTTCCAAGGAGTTGCAGGAAAACGTAAGGCTAGATGAAGGAAATCAACCCCAAAGAGCAGGCACCATTTCCATTCGAGCCCACTAGTTCTAACTACAGATCCTCAAGTGCAAGCCAAAAGGCACTTACTTTAGGGAAGCGGCTGTGGCTCAATTGGTTGGGCTCCCGTTTACCATATGGGAGGCCCCGGGTTCGATTCCCAGGGCCTCCTGGTGAAGGCAAGCCAGCCCGCAAGGCACAGTGAGCTGGCGCAGCAAGATGATGCAACAGAAGGAGACAAGCAGACACAGAAAAAATGCAAAGCAAGTGGACACAGCAAGCACAAGCAGCAAGGGGA
>JAQZBX010022213.1:0-12259 GCA_029593785.1 Cabassous unicinctus | reverse complement strand
CACAGACCTCACCAGAGCTTAGGGAGTTTGAAAAACTTGGTTCTGTGGTTGGCACATGGGCACAGCTGTCAGCCCCCATCCTCAGCTCCAGCCTGGGACGGAGCTGGAACTCCTTGCTGAGCTCCTGGCAGCCCTTATTCCCACCAAACCTCCACTTCCTGATGATGGTGATAATGATGATGATGACGATGGTGATGAAAATGGTAATCATAACAACAAAACTGACTCTGATTGCTAAATGCTTCACATACATCGTATTTAATCCTCACCAGGCTCCAGGAAGTCAAGGCTATTCTTGTTCCACTTTACTGAGGAGGAAACAGCAGCTCAGAGAGATTAAGTAACCAGTCCAGAGACACTCGGCTAGGCCCACAGGATGGACCTGATAATTGGACTGGGTTCTGTTTACCACCGAAGTTATTTCTTTTTGGAGCGGGGGAGCTGTGCCCCAGAGCTGGGATTCTGGAGCAGAGCCTCTGTTCAATCTTGGCTCGACCCTAACCACTGTGGGATCTTGGGCAAGTCCCTTAAATCCTTTGTGTTTAAATGTCATCACCTGTAAAATTGGAATAAAGTAGGAGCTACCTCTGAGGTTCTTTTGTGGGAATTAAAAGTTAATATATGTCAAGCAGTGCCTTTCAAACTTATTGGGCATGTAAATGTAAAATGCAATGTCAGATTTGGTAGAGATGAGATTCTGCATTTCTGACCGGCCCCCAGGTGCTGCTGCTGCTGCAAGTCTGACCACACTCTAGTCAGCAAAGCTGTAACCGCCATTACGGTGTGTAATAAACACTCTCACTGACTGCCACAATAAACAGTGCCTCAAGCATGGGGTTCCTGAGGACTCTAGAGACATCTGGACACTATAGGCAGGGCAGACAATCTCAGGAATTCCACACGCTGTCAGTGGGCCTTACCTTGGAATACATGTTTCCCAACGTAAGGAGTTAAACTCATTTATAATTTCCCTATACATGGCTTTTCTGCCCCTTATATTTGAACCTATAATTTGCACTATACTCATTAAATATATGTGCAGAGACTTAAATCTTCAATCTGTTCATATGCCGGTTGAATCTTGAATCTCAGCAGGGTTGCAGCCAACAGCTACTCTCCAGTTCACCGGGCTCGCCCAGGACAACTAACAAAAGGATGGTGATGGACAACATCCATCCCAATAAACAGAGTATCTACAACAGCAAGCAAGACACTTCCATCCATCTGCCCCATGGGATCTAAACCCCCTCAGAGTGGGCATCACCACCCCAAAATCCTCAAGATTGGGGAATGAGCAAACATAAGGGGGGACTGCAGCTATGGACTAAAGTAGACATTACTATTCTAGCAGTGGAAGAACTTGTAACATTGGTATAAAGACAGTGGTCACCAGAGGCTCTGAGGGGAGGGAGAGGGAAGAAGAGGTGAAACATGGGGAATTTGGGGGACATTGGAATTGTTCCAAATGACATTGCAATGATAGATACAGGTCATTATATATTTTGCCAAAACCCATAAAAATGTGCAGTGCAAAGTATCAACTATAACATAAATTATTGACCATGGTCAGCAGCAGTGCTTCAGTATGTGTTCATCAATTGTAACAAATATCCCACGCTAATGAAAGATGCTGTTAATGGGGGAAAGTGTGGGAGGGGGGGAGAGTGGGGTATATGGGAATCCCCTATATTTTTGATGTGTCATTTATGTAATCTAAAGCCTCTTTAAAATAAAATAAAATTTTAAAAAGAGAAGCATTTGCTTATTTTAGTCTCCATTTGCCACTGATTGGATCCCTGTGTCAAACCATGTGATTTGCCCTGAAGGGGGGTGTCTGGCAGTCACCTCACCCTCTGGGACCTGCCACCCACCAGACCATAGATTAAGGTCTGTGCCCTTAACCTGTGAACTTGGCCTAATCTGGATAGTCAGAATTGCACTGTCGTTGGTGTCACTGTATTAGCTTCTTGACCCCAAATGTGGTGGCTTCAAACAACACACATTTATTCTCTTTGAGTTCTGGAGGTCAGAGGTCTCATGGGCTAAAATCAGGGTGGCGCTGCCTTCCTTCTGGAAGCTCAAGGTGAGAACCCATTTCCTTGCCTTTTGCAGTTTCTAGAGGCCTCCTGCATTTCTTGGCTAGTGGCCTTTTCCTCCCTCTTCGAGCCAGCAGTGTAGCATCTTTCAATCCCTCTATGACTAAGGCCTTTGCTTCCATTATCATATGTCCTTTTTCTGACTCTGACCCTCCTGCCTCCATCTTATAAGAACCCTTGTGGGAACCGAGAGAGTCTACAACTGCAAGCAAGAGAGCTCCATCCATCAGCAGTATAGGATGGAAGCCCCCTCTCAATTAGAGGTGGAGTGGGCATCACCATCCCAGAGTCCTCAGGATTGGGGAATGAAATGTGGACTAGAGTGGACTTACTGGTATTCGACTATAAACTTATTGTGATTCTAGCAATGGAAGAAATTATATCATTGATGTGGAGACAGTGGCCACTGGGTTTGCTGAAGGCAGGGAGAAGGAAAAAGAGGTGTAATATGGGGGCACTTTCAGGACTTGGAATTGTCCTGAATGACATTGCAATGACAGATACACGCCGTTGTATATCCTGCCATAACCTACAGAATTGAGTGGGAGAGAGTGCAAACTACACTGTAAACTATAATCCATCCTTAGTGGCAATGCTCCAAAATGTGTTCATCAATTACAATGAATGTACCACACTAATGAAAGAAGTTGTTAATGTGGAGAAAAGTGGGAGGTGTGGGGAGTGGGGCATATGGGAACCCCTTATTTTTTTTATGTAACATTTTATGTAATCTACGAATCTTTTAGAAAAAATAAAAAATATATACATATAAAAAAAGAACCCTTGTGATTACATTGGGCTCCCATTGGATAATCCAGGATAATCTCCCATCTCAAGACCCTTAACTCAATCACAGCTACCAAGTCCCTTTTACCATGTAACATATTCACAAGTTCCGAGGAGTAGGGTGTGGGCATCTTTGGGTGGCCTGTATTCTGTCTGCCCCAGGCACTCCTTAGAACACATGGCACATATTAGATGTAATGATCTAAATAGCAAAGCTTCATACCCAATGACATTGTGCAGAGGCATAGCACAGGCTTTAGAGAATCTAAGTATGCCTGTCGTTTGATATTCAGGAAATTCCTCCAGAAACCGTTTTTTCCACAGAAACTATATATGCTATTTCCCCCCATTCTAATTGCTTGATCCGCTAGCCTCTGTTTCCACCTTAAAACTAGAGATTAGCTCTCCTTTATGGCTGATGCCAAGCACCAGCCTAGGGCAAAGTTACATCTTTATCAAATCTTCTCAGGAACTAGGAGGGCAGCTAAATATTTCGATTCAAGGACTTAGACCTAAGGTATGTTAAGTCAGAAGCAGCTCAATTCAACATGTTTTTATTGTGCCACTCTCACAAACTGGACATAGAGAGATGAGGACACCCTCTAGAGAAGTAGCACACATGAAAAAGATAGAGAATGAGGCAAAGATGATGACTTAGCCCTGTAGACACAGATTACAAATAGAATGCAATGTCAGTGGTGGCCTTTTTTTTATTTGCCCACCAGGAAGCTCAAGAAAAAACAAAACATGACATTCAATCACATCAACTCTATTTACTTTTGTAGCTACCAAAGCTTCTTTTCCCCTCTTTCTTTGGCCCTCCATTTCTCTTTATGTCTTTATCTTTATCTTTGGCATTGATTTACTCTGTTTATTTTTATGTTTGAATCTCAGCTGTAGAGAATTAGATTAGAAACCCTGGCTCATGACATACCCAGATCATTGGTCCCTGAATGCCCCTAGTCCTTGCTTGCTTTGTTTGAAAATTGATTTATTTACTGTTAACAAATAATAAGCACCTATGAGCCCACCCCAAACCAAAAATGAGATCCATGACAATAACTTGTAGTGTGTATTTATTCTTTTTTTGTTTGTTTGTTTATTGTTGTGTGTATTTATTCTTGACAGCAAAACATCTAAAGGAATCTTACATCCTTTTTCCTGAGAGTAAAATTACTAAAGTGATGTTCAGAAAATTTTCAAAATATAGGTGACCATAGAGAAAAAAGTATTACCTATAACTCATACCCTCATTCTTACCCGACTTTGTCAACAGCAGCCAATATTTTGGCTTATTTACATTAAAATAGTTTTCTATATTTTAAGTTATAATGTATGGGTAGTTTCACATCCTGGTTTTTTTCCACCTACCTTTATGTATTACATATTTAACTTACCATTACGTAGTAAGTTCTTTGTTATTTTTGACACCAAACATTGTAAACCACACTAGGTAGGTACCACAAGCACAGTGTGCAGAAGGCCTAGCAGGGAGGCGGAGGTGGCCCCACACTTGAATCTGGCTGCGGAGATGGGAGTCCATGTGCCTGTGCACAAAGCCTGTCAGTCCGTCCTAGCTCTATTAGAAATGAACCTCTGTAGGCACAATATCTAACCCACAGCTAGGCATGCAGTGTCTGTCCAGTTCCTACCCCAGGAAAAACTGGTGGGTGTCTAGACAGACAGAAAATGGCACCAGCAGGTAAGGAGTGAGTGCAATCTGAGGGGGCTCTAGGGCTCCCCGTTTGATTTATGTGGACCACGTAGCTGACTAAAGCAACGAGGGTCTCAGACATCAACCAAAATCAGGAAAGTGAGAGCAAGAAAGGGGAGACCAAAGGAGGGCATTCCGGGAAAGTTCTGAGAATTTTGGTCTTTAGCTGGGTTTGGCATTTACAGTTTGCTGGCAGCAAGGACTGGAATCACATAAGGGTTCTGTGATTGGACAGGTGTTAGGTATTCGATAGATAGGTTAAGAACTGAATGCTTGAACGAAGCTGTAGTCCAGTTGAATTGAATGTCGATGCTTGGCCCAAAATCCGAGTCCAATCCTTCCCTAAAATCGTCTCCAGCCAACAAGAAGTCAATCCTGTAAAACCACAAATACCTAAGCGTCTACCTCCAGGGCCTTCCTTTTCTTCTTCAAACACCCAAGCAGAATCCCTGCATTTCTTTCGGGTAGTTGGCCAGTAAATGCTTTAATTAGAAGTTGAAAGGAATAAAATAAAATCATCCAGTGGAATGGTTTTAATTAGAATTTAGTGAATCTGGCAAGCAATTAGTGCATCTAAGAATGGGGAGTATATACACATATTTGTCCTGGTTGAGCTTCACTGGTTTAAATGAAAATTTGACTCAGATTTCTCAAGTTAAACAAAGGCCATCATAATCGTAATAATAACAACGTAGCCTGAGCCAATTAAGGACTACAAAAGCCATCATTTACTCCATGCCCTGCCAGATCCCAATGGCAGTGCCACCAGCCTTAGCTTGAGGATAAGCCACGAAATTCTTAAGATGATCAAGACAAAATTAGGAGTGAACAGTAAAGGAAGAGAAAGGAATCTGTCATGTCTGAGTACCTGTTGTTTGCTGAATACTGCCCAAGGATTTTATCTACATCATCTCGTCTCCTCCTTGCACCAGCCTGGGCAGAGTGGGTATTACAGATGCAATAAAGAAACTGAAGAGTAGGGAGATGCTGTCACTTCCCAAGCTTGGGTGGCCAGTAAGGGCAGAACCCTGGTTAGGCTGAATCCAAAGTTCTTGCTCCTTCCAGGGGATTTGGAATGACCATCTCTAAAACAGGAAGGATTTCTTTAACTCCAAAAAGGGAAATGGAATTCTTCTTGGAAGAGCTCGATTCCTACATCTCAGATGTGATCTTACCTTCCAACCTAATGTAAGAGCTCCACCAGCTAACAGCAAGGCCAAGCAGGTGTTACACCGCTGGCTCTCAGCCTTGGCTGCACATTGGAATCAGCGGGGAGCTTTAAAAAATACTGATGCCTGGCTCCAACCCCTGGAGGTTCTGCTTTAGTTGGTATCGGGTACAGCTTAGCCCTGGGCGTCTGTGTGAAAGTTCCCCAGGTGAGACTAATGTGCAGCTAAAGTTGAGACCACTGAGCTCCAGGCAAAGCACACACTGAGAGGAGGCTGCGGAAGTCCCTTTTCAGAGTGGAAATGCCGCTCACCTGAGCTTTGCAATCCTGTGCCCACGACGTCCCCCTCACCTCTGACACAGTACCTGGAGGGAACCTGGAAGAGACTCACCGGGTAGCAGACTGGGAGACCCCACTCCACTCAGGTGGGAGCCTGGCTTGGTCACATACTGGCATTGAGATTTTTTTTTTTTTCATGACACAAACATGCATTCGTTTTATTCACAAAACAGCCTGGTTTCCTAAAACAATACAAATAGCATGTTCATCAGCAGGAAGCCAGCCGTGGGCAGGGGGCCTGGGCTGCAGGGAGCCCCCTGGGCACCCACACCCACTGGCAGGAGGGCATGCAAAGAAGCCCTTTCTTCTGTCACCACCAGCAAGGCAAGTTAATCTGAGTCTTAGTTTATCTATAAAAGGAAGATAAGGACAACTACCATGCTTAGCAAACGGTATTTGCCAATAACCAATAGTTATTTGTTTAAACTGTGTGATCCTTGAAGGCAGAGACCATACTTGTTTGAACCTTCTATGTGTAGTACCCAGAATATAGAACAGATTCAGTTTGTAGATTAATTGATATTACCATCCCTGAATTTTCCTATACCAAAGCTACTGCCCGAATGGGATTTATGTGTTTCATCTCTTAAAAATGGAATAAGTATCATTATCACTTATTAACACCTTCATCCAGTGTTTCCTTGTTGATCTTCTAGAAAACTAAAGCAAATAGGTTCTGGGACACACTGTGCCCCAGTCTTCCTTTTGGAAAGCCATAAGGCATAGTAAATCCTTTAAGAAATTTCCACAATGATGAAACCTGTTTAACATGATGTATACCAACGTATTTGGAAATATACTTTCCCAGAGCATTTTTGATGGTACATTTTTTGGTATCTAACGGAACTAACATTCTATGGGACTCAGTCTGGGGAATGTTATCTCAGTTTAAATCATACAACAAAAAGTTATTCACAGGGAAAGAGACCAGGGAATAGCCACTCAGATAAGGTCTCACCAGGGTGCCTGTAATTTGATGGAGTTTGACTCCCAGCTTTTCAAGTTGAGACATTTGATTTTAACAGTTTGCCTAGAGGTTAGCTTTCTTTCTCTGGAAATGGATTCACAAGTACTGAAAGCCAAAGAAATTGTTTGGTCAATCACAGTGAAATATTATTAAGAGGCAAAAACTCTTTTGATTCTGATGAAGTCAATCAGATGCCCCTCGCTTCAAAATCCTCATCTGTAAAGTGAGAATAATGTGGCAACCCAAGAACTAGGTATTAGTTTGGAAACTATGAAGCCATGAGTAGCTTTCCCCAAACGAATTTTGCTCTCTGTCTTCTGGGCGAAAGGAAGGATAACACGTCCTGGCTCCCTTGGGGCCAGGTGAGCCGTGTAATTACAGTAAATGAACTGTGAGTGACACTGAGAGCACATCCCTTTCAGGCAAAAGTGTTTTTTTGCTGCTGTGGACTCTGGAGCTCCTTCTTTTTTTTTATTTTTATTTTTTACCTAGCATGACAACCAGTGACATTTGCAATGAAATCTTCTCTACCAGCCTGAGTCTTCATAAACCACACTAAGTAGAGCCCACCTGCTGACCAGCAGGCAGTGGACATGTAACGTGAACAAGAAACAATCTAGCTCAAGCTTTCAGGAATCCAGTGAGGTAATATGTAACCAATGTCTGGCAGTGTTCTTGGCACATAGTAGGTGCTCAATAAACGCTAATTCTTTCCTTTCTAACATGGTGGTGGGCAGCAGGGGTGGGGGGTCAGTCTCTCTAGATGAATCCCACATATATTTGAACATGGGTCACTCCATCCCGGTGATCAAGATCAATGAATCACACATCAGAAAAAAAAAGTATAGGCACAGAATTAGAACCAAACGAGTTGGGATAATTTCTGGTTTGTTTTGTGTGTGTGTGTGTGTGTGTGTGTGTGTGTGTGCAGGGGGTTGTTTGGGACTTTTTTTGTTTTGTTTTGATGTCTTTAGTGCATAGTAATAGGCTGAAAATGGTTGACAAACTGAACTGAATCTAATACCTTGGGGCTCCAGTTAATTATGCTGTTTCCCAGGACAAAATGAAAAGGTGGCACAAGAGCAGACACCAAAGGCCTGGATTTCCAGAGAGGACCCTTTGCTCCTTCTGATGCCCCCAGACCTCCCTTCCTTTCCTGCTTTCCTCTTCAAGTGTTCTGCATTCGGTGCTTCTTCCTCTGCTAAGCAATTAGCTGCGTTTTTACCTCTGACTTGGGATGACAGCCCAGCCCTTGTTTACATGAGCTTATAAACACGAACTGGAAATGTTTCTCATTAACACGCACTTGGGATGCTCAGAGCAAGATGAGCCGGGCCAAGGTGAGCCCAGCAACGCCGCCGTGCACTTGTTCAGGCCCTTGACCTGCATTTCTTTTCCCATTGCAGGGGTGAAAGAGAGCCTTTGTTTTCTTACAGTCGAGCCCCTTACACAGGAGCTGAGAGCGGGTATAGCCAGGCTTGGCTTCTGACAGCCTCCCTCTCCCGCAGCTGGGTCTCAGACACTCACCTGCAGACTGGGCCCACCTGCAGTCGCTTCCCTGGGATTCTTCTGAGGCAGGAAGACTTGCAGGTGCTCGGGCTCCAGGGATGCGGAGTCAGGTCCTGTCTGCAAGCCCCTGATATGTGGGCTTCCTTCGAATGGCCCTGCCTCTTTCCCCACCTTGGTTTCAGTTCTAGAAGCAGGCTCTGCACCACGCTCTGTGCCAACACTCTGCCCTCCCACCCCTGATGTTGTCTCCTCCACTCCCTGTGCCGCTGCTCTGCTCAGCTCTGATCAACCCCTCCCAGGGGCCCCACATTAAATGTCACAGTTGAGGACCTCAAGCCAGGCACACTTCTCCCTCCTCCTCCCTGCAGGCTGTCCACAGAATCCCATTGTCAAGGCTTGATCTAATTGATCCTTCTCGGTCATCCGGCGCCTTCTTTTTGGCTCATCTTGGATTCGCTGATGCTGCAGCACATCAAGACTCTGATTTTGTGCTTTTCCTGATCAACTCTCCTTCCTCCTTGGGTCAGCCTCACCCAAGTGGGACAGGACCTGGTCCAGTTTCCAGCTCTCCCCAGACTGCACCCTAGTCCTCTGCTGTGTTTATCGAGGCCAAGCCTGTCAAGGTGGGTGTCTTGGTTTGCCAGGGCTGCTGTAACATAGAACCACGGCCTGGGTGGCTTAAACAACAGAACTTTATTGTCTCATGGTGCTGGAGGCTAGAAGTCTGAAATCAAGGTGTCAGCAGGGCCGGCGTCCTCTTCAAGGGGAGAATCTCTTCTGTGCCTCTCACCTGGCTTCTGGTGGGTGGTGGCCACCCGTGGTGCTCCTTGGTTTGTGGCAAAACTCCATCCCTGCCTGCATCGCTCAGGTGTCTTTTCTTCTCTCTTCTCTCTCCTCCTCCTCCTCCTCCTCCTCCTCTCTCTCCCTCTGTCCAAATTCCCTCTCCTTATAAGGACACCAGTCCTATTGGAGCAGGGCCCACCCTAATCCACTTTGGCCTCATCTTGACTAATAACCTCTTCGAAGATCCTATTTACAAATGAGATCACAGTCACAGGACTGGGGGTTAAGACTTGAACATGTCTTTGGGGTACACAAATTCCATCCATAACCATGGGCAAATTGATTTAAAGAAAACAGGTAAAGACAAAAAATATGATATATGGATATGGCACAACTCATAAAGATGGTCCCCAAATTTTAGGAAGCATGGGACTCTATAACCCAAATTCCTTTTGCACTGAGATAATGAACTTCTGTTTCTTCTGCAAAATGGGGCTAAGTTTACCTACCTAGTAAGGTTGTCGCAAGGATTAGAGAAAAGTATGCAAAGCACTTAGCACAGTACCTGGTATGCAAATTTTTATTTGCTACTGGGTATTATAATTATTGTTGTTGTTATTGCATCCCATAATCAGGGCAGGAACGTTTGCCTCTGTATCTCCCAAAAAGCTTGGAAGCCTCTGTGGCTGCACTACGTGGGAATACAGGAAAGATGCTCTTGGCTGGGGTCCCTGTCCCAGCTGTCATTTGGTTCACCGATCAGACAAAGAGGCAGGAGGCCAGAGTCTGCAGAACATATCCTCGGAGATCAGTATCTCCTGCGAGGCCTGACCCAGCTACTCCACATTTTCTGAATGCTATTTAGCTTCACTGCACCTTGAGGGCCCCAAGTGGAATCATTTCCAATAGGATAAGGAATGGCCAAGTCTGGTAATTCTGCAGACTTTTCCTGGGAGGTCAAAGCTCCTGGCAGCCAGGTGTATCCTCTGCCTTCCAGTGCCATTATCTCTGGGCTCAGCCAGACGAAGATGCAAAGTACAGAAGCCCTGAGCTGTGCTTACGTAACCCTAGTCGATTCTGTAGCAATCATCGTCTGTGTTAGCTAATGGCAGGGTACGAGGCCCTCCTACTGAGATTCCATTACCTTGTAATTTTCAGCTTGTTCACTGTTGCAATAAAGCCCCTCTGTCTTATAATTCCCCAGCATTCACGTCTCATCTTCTCAAGAACTGAAGTATGTAAGATGCTTTCTGCTGGGGATTCATTGAGATAAGTTATTGAAGTCAAGCCGAGAGGCAGGCTTCCAGCACGCGGCTATTCATCTCAGAATGTATGCTCCTGCTTTCTTTTGAAGGTCTAATGTAATCACAAACAATGAGCTCTCTCTATATGTTTAAAAATTCATGCTTCTCCCACAATGGCAGTGGAGGGGCGAGGAATGCTCACACTTGGGGCCCATTAGTGATAGGAAACTTGGGACAGCTGACTCGGTCCGGATGTAATTTCTATGGGATTGAGATGCTGCAGTTATTCAAAGCCAATCAACAAGAGGAGCACTGTCTGCTCAAACTCATTAACCTGGCCGTGGAATCTACCAGGCAGTTCTCTTCTTTCTGGAAAACTGTGGCCCCTGCACCCACCGCTTGCTCTTTGGTCTCTGAGATCTGCCCCTTCTGTGTTCACAGGCCCCATGCTGCTTCTGAATCTTGATGTGCTCATCTCACTGGTCTCCCTGCCCCCGTTGGCCCCTCTCCATTCCACCCAGCTTGTCAAGAAGTGGGGTCTCCTCCAAGCTGCCCTCTGCAGGAGGCCCTTCTCTGTCTTCCTACTGCCACGGGCAGAATCAAATCCAAAGGTCTCAGGGTGGGATTTGAGGCCCAACCACCTCTGCCTCCAAGCCTGCTCATTTTGAATCTAGGAGGGCTTGTGCCTGACTGCTTGGATGAATAACGTATGGCAAAGTGCCCCTAGGTGCTTTCTGACGCTTCTGTCTTGTTCGGCTGAAACACGAGCACTTGGGAACTAGGGGGTTCCATGTAAGAAGGTGGGCCACCATGAGGCCACTGTGTCACGAGAAAGCCAAAGCTACCTGGAGTGGCCAAAAGCAGTCGACAGGCTCCAATGAGCCCAGCCTTTGAGTCATTCTATCCTGGAAACCAGCCTTAGACTGAAGAAGCCTCTGAACTTTCCCCGCAGAGGTCCTAGATGTGATGAGGCAGAGAGAAGGGTCCCACTGTATCTGTCTGACTTTCTGACCTACAGAATCTGGAGCACAATAAAAGGGCTGCTATTTTAAATGTCTGAGTTTGGGGTGGTTAGTTACCCAACGATAGTCAACTGAAATGGAAGGAGATGGTGAAATTCTTCCCCTATCGTTCTCTAAGCAGGTTCTCTGCCCATGTACTGGGCTCCTGAAAAAGCACAGTCTTCCTCTGGTTCAGCAGAATGAGAAGCCGTGGGACTCAGGGTGAGGAGCTGCAATGACCTGGGGCTGCAGAGAAAGAAAGCTGGACTAAGACAAGTGACAGGCGGGAGCCCGCCATTTAGCCAAGGTCAACATCATCATCCAGACGCATCTGGCTCCATTTTGCCCCTGGGCATAAAATAACCAAATCTTATAGAAATTCTGACTCCAACTTAGTTCTATTCACCTAACAAGTACTCAGCATCTACCAAACTAAACAGGAGGCCAGGCATGGGCAGGAAGTATACAGATCAAGAAGATGCTGTAGGTGAGGACTGACAACCACCATACCAAGGAAACGAGAGAGCCAACAACTGCAAGCAAGAGAGTCCCATCCATCGGCTGTACAGGATGGAAGCCCCCTCTCAATTAGAGGTGGAGTGGACATCACCATCCCAGAATCCTCAGGACTGGGGAATGAACTATGGACTAG
>JAQZBX010022212.1:19397-31830 GCA_029593785.1 Cabassous unicinctus | reverse complement strand
CCAGTTCTTACAGCACCATTTGTTGAAGAGACTGCTCTGCTCCACAAATTTCTTTTAATATTGGTTTTAAGACACATTCAGTTTTAGGAATATTAAAATGTGGAAAAGCCTGTGTTTTAGTTTACCAGGGCTTATATAACAAATACCATAGACTACTTGGCTTAAACAACAGGAATTTATTACCTTATGGTTTTGGGGACTACAGGTCCAAAATTAGGGTGTTGGCAGGATCATGCTTTCTCTAGAAATTCTAGCATTCTGGTGGTGGCTTGTTGGCAGGCCATAACTCAACCTCTGCCTCTGTCACATGACCATCTCTTTTCCCATCTGTCTGCTACTACTGTGTCTAAATTTCTTATGTTTATAAAGACTCCAGTCCTATTGGATTAAGGCCCTCCCTGATTCAATTTGGCCTCACCTTAACTAATAATGTCTTCAAAGATCCTATTTACAAAAGGGTTCACATCCACAAGACCAGGGGTTAAGACTTTCTCATCTCTTTGTGGGGGACATGATTGAATCCATAATAGCATCAAGGAAATTCAATGTGAGTTGTCATGGAAAGATGTTCGTAATATTGTTATTTTTTTGCCAGCATATTGGGTCCTAAGCAGTAAAAGTGGTAGCATCTAGAGTCCTAGGTTCTGTGTTCCTCATTTCTAAAAATCTATCCATCAGGTCCACATGTGGCTTCTTGTGGTCCAGAGACCAGTGAAGTTTCTCTCTCTCTCTCTCTCTCACTCTCTCTCTCTCTCTCTCCCCCCCTCCCCCCTTCTCCCTTCCTCTCTTTCTTTCCCTCTTTCTCCCTCTCTCACTTTCCCCCCTCTCTCCACTTCT
Source organism: Cabassous unicinctus (assembly GCA_029593785.1). Lineage (NCBI taxonomy): Eukaryota > Metazoa > Chordata > Mammalia > Cingulata > Chlamyphoridae > Cabassous > Cabassous unicinctus. The sequence continues at coordinate 30,993 of JAQZBX010022212.1, read as the reverse complement.
TACACTCCCTGTCACCACAGTATACAATGGTAGAAAAAAGACAGGAGGGCTGTAATTGCTGATAAACAGCAATTGCTGATCTACAGTAATTCTGAGTTTTCTTCAGGTAGATTTCATGAAAGCATCCAGCAGCCCTGGAGGTAGGGGGAGACTCCTTGATTAGTCATCTGTTACCCTCCATGACCCTCCAAGAACTTCTGGGTGGTTCTTTCCATTGTCCTCCTTGGCCACATGTGAAGTATGAGCATTGCAGAAATATTCCCTCTTTGGAAAGTGCAGCTCTTTCTCAACTAGCTTACTACTCACTGAAACTGGGGGCCCAAGTTGAGGGACTTGAATAGTCAAAGACTTTTTAGTCTGAGCTTAGGTTAAAACAAAAGTTTCCTCAAAGCTAGAATACTTTTTGATCTGATTGTTCCACGTATCAGTAACAACCAAAGTTCATATCTATTAGAAACCTCATCCAAAGAGTTGAGTGCTTCCAATCCTCTTTCTCAGTTGGTTACCTGAGGCTATTAGATTTGAATGGGAAGGCCACATGCATAACCTGATTTTTGCCACTGAGATACTTTAGTCCACTACTTTCAGTGGGTATTTTGCTGAGTCTCCTATTCCTATTTCTTTCTGTTTGGGATGTAGAAACAGTCACAGTCACTGCAACAACCAGTCTGGGAAGCCAGATGGCCCAAAAGAGTCAGGACTTACTAACTGCCAGCTTCCCTAATTTTTGCCCCTGCTTCCAACCCAGGATGAACCAGAATAAAACAAATATGCTCTCCAAAACAATTACATAGGATACCCCGCTTCTAGTTAGCTTGCCTCCAGTCTCCCCATGCCAATAACTACCAATCAGAGCATACCTGAAGCCTTCCCTTTTTTTTTTTTCCACTATAAAGCTTTCCCACCCACGCTGCCTGCCATTGAGTCTTGCCCAAACGCAAGTGATGGAGAGACTGACTCTTGCTATAGCAAACTTAATAAAATAGCCTCTGCTTGTTCTCATTTGGATGGTCTTTGTTTATTTCCACAATAATATTAAGCCATTTTTGCAGTAACAGATAAATCTCAAAATGCTAGTAGCTTAACACAACAGAGATTTCTGTCTTGTTCACATTAAGTTCAATGGGGGGCGAGGGGGAAAGGACTTGTTCATATAAAGTCAGATGGTAGCATGGGAAGGGGATACACATTCCCTCCATATTGTAATGCATCCATCTCAAAAGGTGACCAAGGTCGCTGAAGCAGTGGAAGAGAAAGAGGTGGAGAAGCACACTGGCTTTTAACTGTCTCAGCCTAGAATTGACACATGTCGCTTCTATAGGGCTTTGGCCAAAACTAATCTGGGAAATGTAGGGAGTATGTGAATGTCATCTCTGCCATAGTACATTTATTACAAGCAGTTGGATAAAAATGTCATATTTCCTCCTTTCCAACATTATAAAATCAGAAGTTCATCTTAAAATTGAAGTGACTTTTAAATATAATATTTGGTATTTCCCCCTGAAAAGGTAATGTTGAAATGTTATTGTTTCATGGAGGTACTGGTTTCTTTAAATTAAATAAATCTGTGATTTTAGTGTATTTTGTATTTGAATAGAAATAATTTGCAACAGAGCCATTCCAAGGTCCAGAGCACTAGTCATTTTCTTTTTTATTATTTTTTGTTTTATTAACTTCCTGTTTTAGAAAACTTCTAGCATCCACAAAAGTAAAGAGAATCGTACAGTGAATTCCCATGTTCCTATCAACCAGCTACAACAATCATCAACTTACAGCCAGGGTTTATTTGGATCACATATTTATTTATACTTATTGAAAAAGATAAATTCCAGTCTATAAAACAGATTAGAAATAACAACACAATCCTCTTTACCCTACCAATTCATATTGTTATCAGTTATTATCAGAAATTATCTATAATATTCAATGAGCTGATCCATTTCTAGCTCCTCTAAGAACATAGACTCCAGAAAGAAAAAAAATTAGGAGAGAGAGATTGACATGGAGTAAGAGTCAATCTTTCGCAAGTCTTTAAAGTAAAATGAGATGATTCCTTCCTGGCTCCAAACAGCCATCCCTTCAACTTACCAAATATCATATTGTAATTCATAAATATTTCAGCATGTAGATGTAAGACCTAAGGATAGAGTATTTCATTTGTATAAATCTAAAACACATTATTACACTCATACCAGAACTTAGTCATTTCTCTGGCCATTGTGCATTCACTTGGATGTTAGTAATGGTCAGAATTACATTATCAGAGTACAGAGTTATAGAATATAGGACTAGAATGGAATCTTTCTGGTCCAGCAATTTCTAAAGTATATTCCATAGAACATGAATGTCATGAAATGTTCTGGGGGGAGGGAAAGTAGTTCTTTGGCCAGATAAATTTGGGCAACAATACATCCTCTTCTTGTAAACAAACGCCCATGACTACGAAAAGAATGAGATGTCAAATTTTGTGTATTATCCCATTTCGTTAACAGTAATAGATATTGGAATATTATGTAAAAAAAAACAACTATCAAACTATCATAGTGATTATTTTGCTTTTCTGTAGTTGCTGTATGTAACAAATTACCACAAACAGGGTAGTTGAAAACAACAAAAAGTTATTTTCTCACAGTTCTGGATGCCAGAAGTCCAAAATTAGTATCACTGGCCCCAAACCAAGGTGTCATCAGGCTGCTCTTCCTCTAGAGGCCTAGGGGAGAATCGGTTCCTTGCCTCCTCCAGCTTCTGGTAGCTGGAACATTCCTTAGCTTGTGGCCACCACACTCCAGTCTCTACTTCCGTGGTCACATCCCCTTCTCTTCTGTGTGTCTCACATCTCCTCTCTTGTAAGGATGCTTTTGATTGCATTTAGGGCCCACCTGGATAATCCAGGGTCATTTCCCTGTCTCAACATCCTTAATCACACATGCAAAGACCCTTTTTCCAAATAAGATAATATTTTCAGGTTCCAGGGATTAGGAGGTAAATATCTTTTGGGGGGCTATTATTCAGCCTCTTACAGGGATTCTTTTGAGGAGGGAAGTGAGTTGTGAGGAATTTCTACTTTAAATATTTATATAATATTTGAATTTTTCAATAAGGGTATATCTTTTCATAATTAGGAGATAACAATGATATTTTATTTTCTAAAGAATAAAAAAAGGGATAAATTCCCTGCATTTTTTAGTTCAGCAAGTAATTTAGGATTACCTACTATTGGCCATGTCCTGTATTAGGGGCATGGGGGCAAATGCTGTATCTTGACAGAGAGAAGCAAAACTATGCTTATGCTTATTTTCTTCTCTCTCAAGGAGAATGATTTGGAAATGCAAAATAACAACAACAATAATAAAATGGTTAACTTGGAGTTGAAACACAAAATATATGAGACTATTAAAAGAATTCCTAGGGAAGTGGATGTGGTGCAAGCAGTTGAGCAGTTCCCAGTGCCTCCTAAAAACACAACAAGCAAACAAATGAAAAAACCAACTCAGGGAGCTGATGTGGCTCAGTGGTTGAGCACGAGCTTCCCACTTGGGAGGTCCCAGGTTCAATCCCCGGTGCCAGCCCCTCAAAAAAAAAAAAAGAATTCCTAGATGCTATAAATGAATTGTAACTCAAATACTGAGAGTACTGGCATGTGAGATTGCACAATCATTATTGTTAATCCTTAGTTGTGGAGAAATGGTCGGTTCCAGGATCAGAAATGGAAAATATCTTTATCTTCATAAAGGGCAAGAAGGTGTGAATTCTACAAACTTTAGACTGGTGAGCTAAATGTTAAACCTAGAAAAATAAAATCATTTTTGTCAAGGACTACCTTTCTTTATAAAAGCACAAATTTTTGTCAGACTTCACTAATTTCATTTATGAAATAATTATCAGTAGATTGGGTTATTTTGTAGACAGAATATGTGTAGTTTTTCAGCAAGACAGTGACAAGAGTTCATCACATTTTTTTGCAAAATGGAGAAATGTAGGCAGCTTGTCAAGTAGAGTTTGTTATTCATAACTAATTTAGCAATTAGACAACAAAGTCCTGATTAATGAAGTAAAGTCTTCAGGACACCATGCCTTTATTGGTCTGCTGCAAAGGCTTCATCTTATCTTAGGCCTGCTCAAATATGCATGTATGTGAATATAGATTTAATTTACATAGATGTAATTTTAAAAAATAAAAATGGGTTTATTTTTAACAGCTCCTTTGAGATATGTGTATACCATAAAGTTTACTCATTTAAAGTATACAGTTCAATGGTTTTTATTTAATTTAATTTTATTATTATTATTATTATTTTTTTTTTTCCCAATGGCTCTACAATTTTATGTGGTTTTGAATAGCAGCTTAAAGACAACCCTGAATTACAACTTAGTCTGGCTTACACAGTAAAGAATTTAAAAGTAAAATTTAACTTGCTACTATATCTTGTCACACTGACTTTTAAAAACATCCAATCTTACAGATCATCTATAAAATGTGAGAAGTCTTCAGCATTCTTTATTTGGTATCATACATAAATCAAACCAAAATGCCTTTTGTTAAATGAAAAGCAACATTTCAGATACAGGCAATTTTAATTAGATTGACACAGTTAAGACCAAAAAGATAAAAGTGGACAGAGCTACCTTATTTTCAGCACCTGCCTTTAAACAGGCTGATAAACACCAATTGAAACACAGGTGAGTCTTGCTCTATAAGACAGTGAAGGGATTTCCCTACTATTTAAATATATTCATAAAACCAGTTATATAAATCTAAATATAAAACCAATCTCCTATAAGTTGTGAGTTGGCATTCACCATCTTTGCACCAACACCAGTACATAGGCGCCTAGCGGCATGTCCTTGTACTTAGAGCGCGGGACGTCAGGCTTTCGAGCGGACGTTATTGTGTTGTGTTTGACGAGGGAGCGAATTCAAAATGGGTGATGTTGAGAAGGGCAAGAAGATTTTTGTTCAGAAGTGTGCCCAATGCTACAACGTGGAAAAGGGAGGCAAACACAAGACTGGGCCAAATCTGCATGTTCTCTTTGGACGGAAGACAGGTCAGGCCCCTGGATTCTCTTACACAGATGCCAACAAGAACAAAGGCATCACTTGGGGAGAGGAGACACTGATGGAGTATTTGGAAAATCCCAAGAAGTACATCCCTGGAACAAAAATGATCTTCGCTGGCATTAAGAAGGCAGAAAGGGCAGACTTGATAGCTTATCTCAAAAAAGCTACTAATGAGTAATAGTTGGGCACTGCATTATTTATTACAAAACAAAAATGTCTTGTGACTTTTTTACATGTACCATATTTAAATTGATCTCATACACCAGAATTCAGATCATGAATGGCTGATGGGATAATTTTGTTGGACAGCCCTGAGTTAAATATTGGCTTATAGTTAAATGAATATGATCAAGCTTTTTGAATTTTGATAGTAATTCTGGTTCAGCAAGTGCTATCACTGTTTCCCCCTTCTAAAGATATATTTAGACTCAAAGCTAGGTTGAATTTGTAGTGTTCAACTTTTCACAAAGATGGTGAATGCCAACTACTTTATTTTTTTAAGATTTATTTTATTCCCCCCTAGCTCCCTGCCGCCTGCGCCCACTGTCTGCTATCTGCGTCCATTCACTGCGCACTCTTCTGTGTCTGCTTGTCTTCTCATCTTCTCTTTAGGAGGTACCGGGAACTGATCCCGGTACCTTCTGACATGGGAGAGAGGCGCCCAATCTCTTGAGCCACCCCAGCTCCCTGGTTTGTTGTGTCTCTCACTGCTTCTCTTCTGTGTCTCTTTTTTGTTGCATCATCCTGTTGTGCCAGCACTCTGCACAGGCCAGCTCGCCTTCACTAGGAGGCCCCAGGATCCGAATCCGGGACCCTCCCTATTGTAGATGGGAGCCCAATCGCTTGAGCCACATCCGCTTCCCAGTTCAATGGTTTGTTTTTTGTTTTGTCTTGTTTTGTTTTTTTAAATTTATTTATCCCCCCTTTGCTGCTTGTGCTTACTGTGTCCATTTTGCTTTGCATTTTTCTGTGTCTGCTTATCTCCCTTTGTTGCATCATCTTGCTGCGCCAACTCCTCGCCGTGCCGTGTGGGCCATCAGCTCACCACGCCGTGCGGGCCAGCTGGCCTTCACCAGGAGGCCCCGGAAATCAAACCCGGGGCCTCCTATATGGTAAACAGGAGCCCAACCAACTGAGCCACAGCCGCTTCCCAGTTCAATGGTTTTTAGTTATTTGCAGAGCTGTGCAACCATCATCATAATCTAATTTTAGAACATAGTGTTTTATACAGATTATTTTTTTTATATATACGTATTGTTTTATAAATAATACAGTGTTTTGAAGTTTGCTTTTTTCTTAAGAATACATTATTTGTTATGATTCCACTTATATGAAATGTCTAAAATATGCAAATTATTAGAGACAGAAAGTAGAATAGAGGTTACCAGGGGCTGAGGTAGGAGGGATTGCAGTGTTATTGCTTAATGGGCACAGGGTCTCTACTTTGGGCAATGAAAAAGTTTGAGTAATGGATGATGGTGATGGTAGCACAACATTGTGATTGTAATTAGTGCTACTGAATTGCACACTTAAAATGGCAAATTTTATGTTTATATATATAAAACCACAGTTAAATTTTTAAAATTTGGAATACCTTATGGGTTTCTGTTCATGTCAGTGTATTTACAAAGAACTGCCTCATTCTTTTTTAACATCTGCTTAGTCATATGTTATATAGATGTACTATGAATTACTTAATCCTCCATTGATTTCTGTCATAATTTGCTAATTTGCTGTTATGGACAGTGCTACAAGGAACATCCTACATTTTCATGCACAAGTACATACATTTCTTTAGTTGCATTGCATTGTTCCTCATAATCTTGTTCAATTCATAAGGTAGATGATATTTCAACCATTTGACGCCTCCAGAGACAGGTTCAGAGAATTAAATGCCCAAGTTCACCTTGATAATAATTATCAGAACAAATATAGATTCCTAATTTTCTTTTCCCATTACAATTGCTGTACTTTTCTGGCACTTGTGGGAGATTGACAAATGAGTGTATATTCAGAAGAGCATGATTAAAATTAGAGACTCATTAAAAGAACTGGGGATGTTTAGAAGGCACATATTTATTAATTTGCTCAACATATATATTTATTGAGCACCCATTATATGCCAACCTCTGTAATAGGCAGTGGACAGATTGTGGGTACAAGACAAACATAGTCTTCTACTCTTGTGGAACTTTTACTTCAGTGGGGGGGAGATGGACAATTAACAAGTAAACAAAGAATGTAATTTTAGATAGTGATAAGAACTATCAAGAAAATAAAATAGGTGGCTAGGTGACCAGGGACAGGCTCTTTGAGGAAGTAGGTAACATAGCGCTGAAGCCTAAATGACAGGAAGGCGATATCTATATCTATCTGTCTGTGGACTTCTTTTTGTAATATGAATGGTGATTACGTTTCATGAAAATAGAAATAGGCTCCCAGTAGATGATAATGTTTCAAATCTCACTTTACCACTGATGAGCCATTTTACCTAAACTCTTTGAATCTCAGCTTCCTCATCTGCCAAGTACAGATAGTACACCTACCTCACAGGGCATTGGGAAGTTTAAATAAGAATGTAGGCAAAATTGCCTCGCACTGGCCCAGAACAGACTCTGGGTGGGCACTGAGAGATAGTTCATGGTGCTCCACATAAGGATAGCATTTCTAACACTTGCAGATGACAACTAGAATGACTTTCTGGAGTTAGTGATTTCCTTCTCAGTGGGGGCATTTAAGTAGACTTTGGGTAACTATTCTTCCAGTGTGTTGTGCAAGAGAGTCGTGCATTAACTGGGGAATAAGACAAGTTGACCTCAAAGGTACTTTCCCCGTGCCATTCCACAGTTTGGGAAGTAAGCCAAAGCATCTGTTTTTGGAGTTTAAATGGGTCCTCTTGACTAGTAGTTTAAAAACCTTTGTTAAGCAATGATACTCTTTCTTCCAAAGAAATCTTATACTTAAGTCTAATTTGTAAAATCTAAAATTGGAGCTGCGTGGTTACCTTGAGAGTGAGAGGTTCCCTATTGCATTGTTCACTTAGTAGTCCCATGTGTTTATTTGTATTTACTTTATATGTTTATTAAGCACTCTTTTTTTAAAATACATTTTTTATTTATTTTTAATAGATACTTAGATTACATAAAATGTTACATAAAAAATATAAGAGATTCCCATATCCCCTACTCCCCACACCTCCCACTTTTCCCCACATTAACAACTTCTTTCATTAGTGTGGTACATTCATTGCAATTGATGAACACATTTTGGAGCATTGCCACTAAGCATGGATTAGAGTTTACATTGTAGTTTACAATTTTTCCCACTTAATTCTGTAGGTTATGGCAAGATTTATAATGGCCTGTATTTGTCATTGCAATGTCATTCAGATCAATTCCAAGTCCTGAAAATGCCCCCATATTGCACCTCTTTTTCCCTCTCCCTGACTACAGCACATCCTGCTCCACATCAATGATATAATTTCTTCCATTGCTAGAATCACAATAAGTCTGTAGTAGAATACCAGTAAGTCTACTCTTGTCCACATTTTATTCCCCAATCCTGAGGATTCTGGGATAGTGATGCCCACTCTGCCTCTAATTGAGAGGGGGCTTCGATCCCATATGGCTGATGGATGGGACTCTCTTGTTTGCAGTTGTAGACTCTCTTGGTTCCTTGGTGTGATGGTTGTCCATCTTCACCTCCTTGTTAGTTGTTCTGGATGAATCCAATGAACTGGAGAGTAGGTGTAGCAACTCCGCTGAGGCTCTGGACAGCCCAGAGATTAAAGTCTCTTGGATAAACACCTACCAACTCCAGCACCAACTACAGGTTCAAATAAAAGTGACAGAAGAGGCATGTGTAGAGAAGTCACATCTAAATCCAACTCTGTCACATTCAGGAGCACATACTCCAAAGTAGGGCCCACTGGCAAGGCACCAAACTCCGGAGCTATCTGCCATGACCATAGGACCTGGGTGTTTCCAGAGCCCTCAGGAGCCCCACTATTTGGGGTAGTATCTACCTTGGCCATCTATGAGATCATGCTGAGACATGCATAAGTGTTACCTCTCTGATGACCTCCCTACTCACTTTGAAGTCTCTTAGCCATATACACTCATTTGTCTTTACCTTTTCACCCTTTTGGTCAAGGTCTTTTTCCAGTTGTATCACCAGCCGGTGTTTGGTAGTAATCCCTCGGTGCCAGAAAGGCTTATCCCTGGGAGTCATGTCCCTCACTGGGGGGAAGGTAATGCATTTATATGCTGAGTTTGGCTTAGAGAAAGGCCACATTTGAGCAACAAGGAGGCTCTCAGGAGGTAACTCTTAGGCACTCTACAACACCAGGCTAAGTTGCAAATTCAAGAGCAAAAGGCTCATAAGCATAGTCTTCAGTATCAAGGGGCTATCAGTTGACCATCCTTCTTCACTAGTCATTGCCCCTGTACTTCAGGGATTGTTGCTGTTCCATTAGAGAATGTGGCAGAGCTCCCCAGGAAGGGGATTCAATAATCTTTCGGTTGTTGTATAATTCTCTACCCACTGTGGCAATGCCCCATGAACATTTGAACATATTTATATACCTTATATATATGCCCAAGTGAACTTCCTCCCATGTATCCACCATCACTGACACCCCACACCATTGATCCTCCCCTGCCATAGTTGTAACCCTTCTGTGATCCAAAACTTCTTTAAAAATGAAGCCAAGAATATTACCAAATTTGATTAATAGAAAAATGAAATAATGATAGGTTTAAACATAAGAAATAAAATACAGACTAATTTAGAAAAACTAAAATAAAGTTTAAAAAATATAGGGTATTAAAAAAATTAAAAATATTAAAAAATAATTTTTTTTGGCATTTTGTCTTTCATCACTGCAATATCTGTTGTCCTGTATGTACAGTGGCATTTTCTTCCATTTCTTCCCCAGTGTCTTACTTTTTTTTTATATTGTCTTCAAAGAAGTTATTAAGCACTCTTAATTTTTTTTTTTTTTATCATCAGAACTACTACTTGAGCTAAATAAGATAAATCCATTTTATATATTAGGAAATAGGAACAGAGAGGTTAAGTAACTTTTCCTGATAATACAATAATCCTTAATGAAGCCAGAACTATAACCCAGGTCTTTAATGCCCAAGTCATTGTTGTTGTTTTCCTTTCTGATATTTGGTACTGCTTGATCAGTTAATCACTTTAAAGCTTTTATTTGTTTTTCTTTTATAGGGTTCATTATTAGATTGTAAAGAATTTTAACATTCTGGATGATTTCTGTGAAGGATTGTTTTCACTTTTGCTCAAGAGAAAGCTCTCAATCTACCAAGTAGCTCTTAAAGAAATCCTTTGTGGGGGTTATAAATATAGATGTTTTCATGAAGAGGAGTGAAAAGCCAGAAGGATATAGACAAATGAGGCCTAAGACCTTTCCTGCCAGTAACTACACTGGCAGCAGCCGGCAAATGTTGCAAGAAATTCGGGAATCCCTTAGGAATTTATCCAGACCATCCGATGCTGCTAAGGCTGAGCATAACATGAGTAAAATGTCAACTGAAGATCCTCGACAAGTCAGAAATCCACCAAAATTTGGGACGTATCATAAAGCCTTGCAGGAAATTCGAAACTCTTTACTACCATTTGCAAATGAAACAAGCTCTTCCTCCTGGAATACTTCAGAAGTTAATCCACACATGCTTCAAGATTTGCAAGCTGCTGGATTTGATGAGGTAAGAACTTTTAAAGATGAAAGAAAGGATTCTTCTGATATTTATATTACTCTTGCCCAAATGTTTCCTTTGTGAGATTTTTAACCACTCCATGTTAGAGAAATGGCTTTAACTTTGTCAAATAGTTAATGTGTTTTAGTGCACTGTGTACTCCATCAGCAAAGAATATTGTTTATGATTCCATTAATTGTTAAAGCAATTGTTTCTTTTGTTTCCTCTGCAGTACCTATCCCTAAATTCTTGAGTTTCTGGGATTTAGTAGGACAGTCACAAAGTCAGAGTCTAAGTGCAGCTGAAGAAAGCCACAGTTGAAAATAGGGAGATGACATCTGTTCATGTGAAATATGAACCATGATGAGCTAAGTGGCTGTTGCAGAAATAATAGCTCCAAGAATATGAAGTTTAACTTTATAGTAGAGAGAAAGGATATAATCATGGATTTGATATGCATTGCAGAAAGCAGTTATGTTCGCCTCACTCTCAGGCCAAATCTTAAATTCACAAAACATAAAAGATTGCATGTTAATCAATGCCCAATAACCAAAGAGTTTTATTTTAATAAAATTTAAGTTCATGCTAATTATGCTAAGTGTATTAGTTGGCCAAAGGGGTGCTGATCCAAAGTACCAGAAATCTACTGGCTTTTATAAAGGGTATTATTTGGGGTAAAAGCTTACAGTTACAAGGCCTTAAAGAGTCCAACTCAAAGTTACTTCCTTGCCAAACTGTTGTCACATGTTGAAGCAAGATGGCTGGCGACATCTGCGAGGGTTCAGCCTTCCTCTTTCCTCCAAGTCTCCGTGGGTCCA
>JAQZBX010022212.1:0-19297 GCA_029593785.1 Cabassous unicinctus | reverse complement strand
CTTGATTAAGTGTCCTTTTATATAGCCCATAAAGGGGGAGGGAACTCAAACTGAGTTGCCCTTAATGATGTGGTCAAATGAAAGCCCTGATCTTAACATAATTTAATCAAAGCCATCTCAGCTGTATCTAATACAATCAAAGGCTATTAGACCAGTTTACAAACATAATATCTCTTTTTGGAATTCATAAATAATCTCAAACTGCTACGCTAAATCTTTAATATTTACCTTCAGAACTCATTTTTAAATTTTTTCCATAGCACACATTTTTAATCATATTTTGCTTAGGCAATTAATAAAATTTGTTTTCCATAACATGCCTTGTGTTAAATATTTTAGGTGACAGAAGTCATTTTAGATACAAATTGGCTATGTAAAATGTAACTAAATGTGAATAATCATGAGTTAATTACACTTTTTCAAAATTATAGTAACATTTTTCCTGATTATAAAAATAATACCTGCACCCAGTTAAAAAAATAAAAATGATAGACAAGAAACTGAAAATTACCTTAACCTCAATACTCAAAAATAGCTACTCTTAAAATCCCTTCGGTATTGTTAATATTTACAATTATCACTGTACTTAATGTGAAAATGAGAACCTATGTATTGTAATAAAGGATTTGAAAAGGGAAATTTACAGTTAAATTAGGAAGAAAGAAGATTACTCTCTGGCCTATTCTATTTATCTATTTGATCAATATCATTTTTATACTTAAGTGTTTTAAAAATAATGAGAGAGAGGACAAAGAGAACCTGGGATAATGTTTTCCTGGTTAGTAGTTTCTTTTTTAGGTAATAAAAAAGTTTTGGTAATGGATGGTGGTGATGGTTGCACACATTATAAATGTATTTAATACCACTTAATTGTACCTTAAAAATGGTTAAAATGGGAAATTTTATGTTATATATATGTTGCTATGATAAAAATAAAAGTAAATGCAGGAATTATTTTTGACTATCTGTAAATTACTTTATGCATTATTAAAATACTCTAACAAAAATAAATAAAAGCCAGCATAGTAATCACCAAAACTACTGATTGAAATTCCAGTGCATTTAACAAGAATATGGTTCTCATAATATTGGGAAAGGATGATGGCTGCCAATTTTCTTATCAACTGAGATGGCACTGCCATGTGGTAATAGCATAAATATACTTGGAGTTCACTTGGCTTAACCAATTTTAAAATTAAACACTCCCTGATGAATTTTAATTTTGGGTGGTTTGTATTATTTTAAAATTTACATGTAAAGTGAGACTGACTGGTTTCTTGGTATTTTACTAATTCAAATTTGCAAAGTCTCATTGACAAAAAATATGACCACAATGTACCTTTGTATCAATTAGGTTTTGCGTTTGGTTGCTTTTAACAAAAGAACAAATAATAATGCTTTAAATGAGATAATGATTCAATTTTTATAACTAGCCTTGGTTTGGCCTCTTAAAGATGTCAGAGCCTAGAACTCTTATGATTCTCTTGAATTTTCCTTCTTGGTGATAAGATGGCTGCTCTAGCACAGCTCTCATATCGTTGTCTAGGACACAGGGTGCAGAAAGGAATAATACCCAAATTGGAGATAGCAAAATTCTTTCAGAAACCTTTAGTCAAAACTGGCATGTGTCTGCTGCAGCTATAAGGAAAACTGCTTCCAACAAAATCAGTAAATTTTCCAAGAAAGGAAGAATGGGTCTTGGGTAGGCAGCAAGTCTCTGCCCCAGCCTTTCTTTGGTTGGTCTCGCATACATCTCCGATCATTTCACAAAGGAGGATCATCTTTTGTAACCTGTTCACCCATTGGTCTTACCAAGCCATTTCTCATTTTAAAATCTCTTTTGAAATACTAAATCCTCTAGGACAAGTAAGTAGCTGCCTCTCTCTTGTGAAATTCAGGCCAGCACACTTTCCCCATGACATTTTATGTTTCCATGTAACATAAAGGACAAGGAATGAGGCAGGAGGACAGCTCCTGTGCTTATGTGTTTTACACATTTTCTTATTTAAACCTCATATCAACCCTGTGAGCACATTACCGATGAAGAAACTGAGGCTCTGAAATGTTAAATAACTTGACAAAAGACACAGTTCTAAAGTGGAAGAGCTGGAATCCAAGCCCAGATCTGTCTGACTCCAAATCCTCTGCTTTTTGCATCATATCACTTACCTCCTAAATTCTTCATCACATAATTGTATGTTCTCTAAATATTTTCCTTCTAACATTTGTCCTATATTTATGTCTCTGTGAGTACAGTTTTCTGAAAATGTAAGCTCTAACTGCATAGGAACCAGAACTACATAGTTCTTTTACTAGTATACATAATGATAAAGGTGTTTAATAAAATGCTTTAACAATACAAAACAGTAGTTTCCAGTATTTTGATTGATACCTTTCAACAGTCCAGTAGTCTTTGTATTTGCTTATAAAAGAATGAAATTAAGAATGAGAAATAATCAGAATTAAATTGCTATGATTGTACTAGAAAAAAGTTAATCCTAGAAGGAAATGGTAATAAATTGCATAAAGGTACAAATGTTTTAAAATATTTGAAGGATTTGAGGTTTTGTTATTTTCTATAGTAATTTGAGATTGAATGGGTTTTTATAATAGTTACAAACAGGATATTAATGTTATAGTCTGGGGAACCTATTAATCGTTATGGATTTCTTTTGTGGAACTTGTAATTATTATTTATATGATTTCAATTTCATTTCTTTTTTAAACTTGATTTCAGGATATGGTTATACAAGCGCTTCAGAAAACTAATAACAGAAGTATAGAAGCAGCAATTGAATTCATTAGTAAAATGAGTTATCAAGATCCTCGACGGGAGCAGATGGCTGCCGCAGCTGCCAGACCTATTAATGCTGGCATGAAACCAGGTATTAATCAAACATTTTTTTCTAGTCTTCTCTTTTATGGTATAGTTTTAAAATACTCAAGTATATCAAATTTTGTTCTTAGGAATTGTTAACAGAACAGCAGGGGCAGCAGTCCACACTAGGGTTACTGATAAAGCTGGGTGAGTGACATGGTGGGTTTAGCCTCAGCTGACTGGCTGAGGAAGGTGAGCTGCAGCCTGGTGGCCAGGGGACTTGTCTGGCTTGCCCAGAATGATGGCTTTCCCTGAAGCCATAGAATAAAACACTGCCTATTCTAAATGAAGGTAGAGCGTTAAACTGAATATTCTGAACATTTACCACTTTTTCCCATAGGTGTTATTAAATATATTTTCTCCCAGGATGATGTTGACCTTTGAGTTTTATGGGGTTTTCTTGTTTGTTTTCTTTTTAATGGTGATAAGTGTTTTATGTGTGTAGATATCTCAGTCCTGGTACTTTATGTTCTCTACCTTTGTTCTGCTTGGGAAGAGCTCCCCCACCCCAATATACTTGTATGGTTTCATTTTTAGCGTTCAAATCTTTAATCCTTCTGAAGTGTATGTTTATATTTATTGTATTTTGTATAAATATATATATATATATTAAACATATTTTTTTCTCAGCTGTCAGATTACTGTACTTTAAATACTTCATTTTCTGATATTGTATATTTTCTTGACTGTTTCATTTATTTGGAAATTCTGTAAGGTATTGATTTTGCAGAGACAGACACTACAAAATCTATACCTTATTTAGTGTTAAGCTAATTATTCCCTACTGTCTTTTTTCTGTTTTAAAAAGCCATTCTGAAATGTATTGAAAATTAGTTGTTATAGCTATCAAAATTATAAATGAACATACCCTGTGACTCAATAATGCCACTGCTAATAATTTATTTACAGATATATTTCCATGTATATATGAAATGATAGCTATACAAAACTCTTCAATGCTGCATTTCTTTCTATAATGCAGAAGACTAGAAATAACCTAAGGAACCATCAAAAGGAGAACTGATTAAATAAATAGGGGGTACATCTAGTTATAAAACTGTGATAACATTAAAAAAGAATGAGGAAACATTTTATATACATATATAGAATCTTCATTGTTGTTTTGTTGTTGTTGTTTTTTAATGAAAAAACCTGGGCACAATAGTATGTAGTAGGTAGACTATCTACGTGTATATCCCTAAAATATCTTACTGATGACATTGGTTACCTTCAAGGAAGGAATTTGATTGGCTGAGGGACAGAGATGGGTATCCTTTTGTATCTCTTGAATTTTGAACCATGAGAATGTATTACTTAGTCAAAAATAAATAAACTTTTACAAGGTAAAATGAAATCATTTACTGAAATTTGATTTTTATAATTCTCAAGAGAGAATTCAGTATCATTTAGTAGTGTCAGAATTCTAAACTAAATATTTCAAAAATAAGCTGCTAAAGCCTATTTGTTCTCTCTCTCTTTTATGACCATAGGGAGTGTGCAACAATCAGTTAACCGCAAACAAAGCTGGAAAGGCTCTAAAGAATCCTTAGTTCCTCAGAGACATGGCCCACCCTTAGGAGAAAGTGTGGCCTATCGTTCTGAAAGTCCCAACTCCCAAACTGATGTAGGAAGACCTTTGTCAGGGTCTGGTCTAACAACATTTGCTCAAGCTCACTCTAGCAACGGACAGAGAGTGAACCCCCCACCACCACCTCAAGTAAGGAGTGTCACTCCTCCACCACCTCCAAGAGGCCAGACTCCCCCTCCAAGAGGAACAACTCCACCTCCCCCCTCATGGGAACCAAACTCTCAAACAAAGCGCTATTCTGGGAACATGGAATTTGTAATCCCACGAATCTCTCCTGTTCCACCTGGGGCATGGCAGGAGGGCTATCCCCCACCACCTCTTAACACATCCCCAATGAATCCTCCCAATCAGGCACAGAGGGGCATGAGTTCTGTTCCTGTTGGTCGACAACCAATCATCATGCAGAGTTCTAACAAATTTAACTTTCCACCAGGGAGACCCGGAATTCAGAATGGGAGTGATTATATGATACACCAAAATGTTGTCCCTGCTGGTGCTGTGAATCGGCAGCCACCCCCTCCCTATCCCCTGACCCCAACTAATGGACAGAGCCCTTCTGCTTTACAAACAGGTGCATCTGCTGCTCCTTCATCATACACAAATGGAAACGGTCCCCAGTCTGTTATGGTGCCAAACAGAAATAGTCACAACATGGAACTTTATAACATCAGTGTACCTGGACTGCAAACACCTTGGCCTCAGTCATCCTCTGCCCCAGCCCAGTCGACCTCAAGCAGTGGGCATGAAATCCCTCCATGGCAACCTAACATACCAATGAGGTCAAATTCTTTTAATAACCCATTAGGAAATAGAACAGCTCACGCTGCTAATTCTCAACCTTCGGCTACAACAGTGACTGCTATCACACCAGCTCCTATTCAACAGCCTGTGAAAAGCATGCGTGTTTTAAAACCAGAGCTCCAAACTGCCTTAGCACCTACACATCCTTCTTGGATACCACAGCCAATCCAAACTGCCCAGCCCAGTCCTTTTTCTGAGGGGACCACTTCCAATATGACTGTTATGCCACCTGTTGCTGAAGCTCCAAACTATCAAGGTCCGCCCCCGCCTTATCCAAAACATCTGATACACCAAAACCCATCTGTTCTTCCATATGAGTCAATCAGTAAATGTAGCAAAGAGGATCAGCCCACCTTGCCCAAGGAGGAGGAGGGTGATAAAAGTTATGAAAATGCTGATAGTGGAGATAAAGAAAAGAAACAGATTACAACTTCACCTATCACTGTTAGGAAAAACAAGAAAGATGAAGAGCGAAGGGAATCTCGTATTCAGAGTTACTCTCCTCAGGCCTTTAAGTTCTTTATGGAGCAACATGTGGAAAATGTACTCAAGTCTCACCAGCAACGTCTACACCGTAAAAAACAATTAGAGAATGAAATGATGCGGGTAAAAGCTTTTTCAATGTCCATTTTTATATTTGGTCATCTATTTGCTTGGTATTTATGTTAAAATACTGTGATCCCATGTTTTTCTCTCTTTTTATAGCTAAATATCAAGTTTTTAAAAGTGAGTAAACATTAAGATACTTTTGATTATGGCATCTTATTTTAATATTTCAAGATTTACTCAAAATTTCCTTTAGTAAAATTCTTGTGTAAAGTAAGAAATATATAACAAAGTATACAGTTTAGGTGTAAATAATCCCTTTATGTGGAAATTGGAACAAGGTTTTGCACGTTATCTTGCAATATTTTTTAAAAAGCTAGAAATAGCTGGGTCCCATCTCTTGATACACTTACGAAAGATTTATTTTTCCTTTCAGTAAGTTTTTGGGCGTGGGTTTATTCATCATGTAGATCTTATTTGACAGTCTGTCAAAAATGTCTCCTTTCAGGTATTTCCCCTTGTACTGGAGAAAAATGTTCTGAAATTATTAAATCAAACTATACTAAAAAGGAGATCAAAATAAGTAAACTCATTTTAGATTAATCTGTGTTGTGATTCCACAACACACTTCACTAGTTGTCCTGAGATATTATGATGGTAGTATCATTATTACTGTTTTTATCAGATGCTTAGAGTTTCAAGGTTTGACTTCTAATCTTAAATCTCTCACTTAGAATCCAAGAGGTTTAAATTTGTGATTGAAATTCCTCACATAATTGAGAGAGCCGTTCTTTTAAGATGATTTTTCTAAATCTACTTTTTCAGTAGTTATTCCTGCTAGAAATTGACTTTTGTTAGATGAGAAATACCATGAAAATCTATATGACTTTGCATATCTTAGCTCTTAGGATTTCTTACTAAAGTCTGTCTGTATGTATTTTCTTAGTTTATTTTTCCTTTTTCCTCTTTCACTTTCACTAATAGCTGATTTAAACTTTTATGGTGTTGGAAGCTTTGCTGACTTCTGTAGCCTCCATTACTGTGTAGGCAAGTAAGATTTTAAGAGAAACAGTTCTATACTAAGACTGGCATGCCATCCTTCTTAAAAGATTTTGCATGCAAATGCGCATCCTAACAGAAGCATGAGGTTGCTATATTTCAGTTAGTGTTGCATTTCTAAAATTAGACCCCACTTTTCCAATTGAATTCCTTTTTTATTTAAACCCTTTAATTGGTTCTTGATTAATTAGCCAAAAATAAACTGTTCCTCTTTTCTAAGTCCAGCTTCTCCATAGCAATTTAGAAGTTGTTTTTTGTTTTTATCTTCTTTTTTTTTTATGTATCTTCATAAGTCACACTGACTATACTTAGAAATGTTCCAAAATATCTAAACAATACTTAATAACACAACAGGTCATCCCTTTTAAATAAGGTAGGAGAAACCCTTTGCATTTTGTTTTGGTAGTAGGCTGTGAGTCCCACCCTTACTCTAATGCCCTCAAAAAGATGTAAGGAAAGACTTACTATTGACTATTGTCTATTTCATGAGAATAGGGAAAGGGGGGATGAGATTAGAGAAGGTATTCTGCTCTTTTTTATACATCTCTTTTTTTTTTTTTTTACCGGGAGGTACCGGGGTTCGAACCCAGGTCCCTCCATATGGGAGACACACGCCCAACCATTTGAGCCACATCTGCCCCCCCTACATCTGTTTTTAAGGAATAAATGATCCTGAAGTGGAACAATTTCTTTTCATGAAGGATAAAATGAGAGGAAGAATATTTGAGGCCTGGGCATTCCACAAAGAGAAGCATATCATGAAGGCAATCTAATCATGTAATTTGGGATGAATATGCATGGAGAGATAGATGAGAATGCATGTTAACAGATGTTTGTTTGTTGCACAGTGAGAACCTTTTTTTTGAGTGCACTAGAGAGGAGTAGAAAACTGACCTTTGACATCCTCTTCTTGCTCCCAACAGCAGAATCTGTCTGTATACTCACCTGTATATCCTGTTAACTATCCTTAAGCTGCGCATTTGATCATTAATCTTCTCTGAAATATATTCTAGATTTCTAACATGCTTTATTAAAAATTATTGCACATTTAACCTTTAAATATATGCCTGAATTTTTATAAGATTTTTCTTAATACTCAATATAGAAGAAGATAATTCCTCATTTAATATTTAGTTTATTTGCCTAGGTTGGATTATCTCAAGATGCCCAGGATCAAATGAGAAAGATGCTGTGCCAAAAAGAGTCTAATTATATCCGTCTTAAAAGAGCTAAAATGGACAAGTCTATGTTTGTGAAGATAAAGACGCTAGGAATCGGAGCATTTGGTGAAGTCTGTCTAGCAAGAAAAGTAGATACCAAAGCTTTATATGCAACAAAAACTCTTCGAAAGAAAGACGTTCTGCTCCGAAATCAAGTTGCTCATGTTAAAGCTGAGAGAGATATCCTGGCTGAAGCGG
Organism: Cabassous unicinctus; assembly: GCA_029593785.1. Taxonomy (NCBI): domain Eukaryota; kingdom Metazoa; phylum Chordata; class Mammalia; order Cingulata; family Chlamyphoridae; genus Cabassous; species Cabassous unicinctus. The sequence continues at coordinate 11,007 of JAQZBX010022212.1, read as the reverse complement.
ATAATGAATGGGTGGTTCGTTTATACTATTCATTCCAAGATAAGGACAATTTATATTTTGTAATGGACTACATTCCTGGGGGTGATATGATGAGTCTATTGATTAGAATGGGCATCTTTCCAGAAAATCTGGCACGATTCTACATTGCAGAACTTACCTGTGCAGTCGAAAGTGTTCATAAAATGGGTTTTATTCATAGAGACATTAAACCTGATAACATTTTGATTGATCGTGATGGTCATATTAAATTGACTGACTTTGGCCTCTGCACTGGCTTCAGATGGACACACGATTCTAAGTACTATCAGAGTGGTAAGTAAAATCATAAAATTTATCCTAGTTTGCTCATGTTCTTGTGCTTTATTAGTGCAGTAAAATATAAGATGGTCCCTGTACTGGATGGGGAACCCAGAGCTGTGTCAGGTCTTAACTATCAAATGAACTTATGTGGATCCTTTAAATACTTACACCTATAAAATGAAAGTGAATGTTAGATTTGATTTCTAAATATCATTAACATTTTTGAGTTAACCATTTTACATTTTGTTATTTTGAAAGTAGTCATACAAATAAAAACATTTTAAAAATAATTATAAAATGAAACCCTATACTCTCCATTCATCTTTAGAATTTGATCATTAGTACCTTAGAAGCTCCTAAGCAATCATTTCCACTTCCCTCCTTCACAGAGATAACAATTATTTCAGAACTTGGTAATCAATTTCTCACTTTTCTCTATACTTTTACTACCTATTTATTTCCCTAAACAATACGTTATTTAATTTTGCTTACTTTTTTTTTTTAAGATTTATTTATTTCCCTCCCCCCACCCCAGTTGTTTGCACGTCTTCTTTTTTTAGGACGTACTGGGAACCAAACCTGGGGCCTCACATGTGGCAGGGAGGTGCCTAATCCCTTGAGCCACCTCCACTCTCTGTTTGTTGTGTCCTCATTGTGTTTCCTCACTGCGTCATCTTGTGTCAGCTCACTGTCTTGCTCGTCTTCTTTAGGAGGCACCAGGAACTGAACCCGGGACCTCCCATGTGGTAGGTGGGAGCCCAGCTGCTTGAGCCACATCTGCTTCTGTATTTTGCTTACTTTTGAACTGTTATTTAAATGTAATCATTCTGTATGTATTCTTCATATTGACCTCTTTTATGTGTTTGAGTTTCATCATGTTGCTGCGTATAACATTTATTTTCCTTGCTATTTTGTATTCCATGGTCTGATTATGATGCAACTTATTTAACCTTAAACACTTTATGTACATAATTCTGTTTAATTCCTTATGCTATCACTGTGAAGCAGGATGAAGAAACTGGCTTAGTTAGGTTAAGTAACTTGCCCAAGGTCAGAAAGTAAATGTAAGGGCTGAGCTTTGAACCCAGGTTTATCTGATTGCAGGGCCCATGTTATTTCTACTATACCACATTGCCTCCCCAGGATCCCTTAAAGCGCTAATGGAAGTGTAAGTGGATCTAGCATTTGTTGAATATTTATTATGTACTAGGTGTGCTACATACATTCTAATTTAGTGCTTACAACAGTCTTCTGAGGTAAGTGTTTTTAGCCTCCGGTGCCTTTGTGAAGACAAGTAGATTAAAACATAAAATGGATAGAACTGAAACACCTGAACTTACTTCAGTGTTCAGCATATTGTAATTCATTGACCCCCAAATCACCTGAATCACTTGGGCCTCTTCTTTCAGTATCCTAATTATATCATACCACTGTCTTCTCATCTTCATGGTTTCTGATGAGAAATCTGTACTGAGTTTTACTGGGCATCCCCTGTGTGTGATGTTTTGCTTCTCCCTTGCTGCTTTCAGAATTTCCTTTTTATCTTTGGCATTTGACATTCTGCATAGTATGTGTCTTGGAGTAGGTCTATATGGATTTATTCTGATTGAAGTACACTGTGCTTCTTGGATATGTAAATTCATTTCTTTCATGAGAGTTGGGAAATTTTCAGCCATTATTTCCTCAAATACTCTCTCTGCCCCTTTTCCCTTTGCTTCTCTTCCTGGAACTCCCATGACACATATGTTGTTGTGCTTTGTGTTATTCAACGCCCTGAGCCCTGCTCAATTTTTTCCGTTCTTTTCTCTGTTCTCTTTTCAAGTTCAGCTGTTCTGTCTTCAGGTATCTTTTATTATTTCTTCTCTCATTTTGAGTCTGCTGTTGTATACCTCTAATGTTTTTTTTGTTTGTTTTTTTAATCTCATGTAATGGGTCTGTCATTCCCATAAGCTCTGTTATTTTTCTACTCAAGTTTTCAGATTCTTCTTTGTGCTCACCCAGTGTCTTCTTGATGTCCTTTATCTCTTTAGCCATATTGCCATTCAACTCATTGATTCGATTTAGGAAATTGTATGGACCTCATTGATTAGTTGTTTGAAATCCTGTGTCTCATCTGGGGCTTTGATATATTCTTTTTCTTGGGCCATATCTTCCATTTTCATAGGATGGCTTGTAATTTTTTGCTGATGTCTAGGCATCTGATTATGATGGTGAGTTTACTGTGATGCTCAGTTTCTCTTATGTAGGGATTTAGTGGCATGAGGCTGTGTGTTACTGCTGTTCCTTGATTTTTTATTCAGTCTGTTCTAGCTCTTTAGGATTATCCCTGTTTAATTGCTCACATCTAGGCCATGGACCCAGTATGGGTTGCAGACCTGCTTCCAAGGACCTTGGGGAGGGAGGTTGTAAAGGCCCGAAAAATCCTCTTATTTGTTTACTTTTATTTCCCTTACATGCACTTCCTTGGTCTGCCAGCAGATGGCGCTCGTCCACAGACCTCTCAGCTCAAATCCTGGTCGCTGTCACCCCCACCGAAACAGTGTGACAGAGGATCCTGCCTGAGGGCTATTCAGAGCCTCGCAAATCAAACTTTCTGAGAAGCTGTTCTCCAACCTTTGTCGGCAGCCCCCTCCCTTTTCCTGGGTAGGAAATAATTCCACTCTCCTCTGCTTCCTCAAAACCAGTCCTGGTCAGTAGGGAGGGTACTTGAGAGGGTCTGATCTCTTTAGTCCCGTGCCGGCTCCCAGGGCAAACATTGGCACAGCCCTGCCTGGACTGGAAGGGCTCGTGGAACACAGAAGACCAAATTTGTTGGCCAAAAGCTGAATCGGCTTTAGGCTGTGTCCCTCTTTCCTTTCCTGGGGAGCTGGACCCTTGCAGCCCTCTCTGTCCATAGCCACCAGCCAGAGGCTGGAGGATTCAAAGCTTTCTGCTCCAAGGATCAGGGCATGAGCACTTGCAGCTGCGGATTTTACTCAGTGTTTTCCCATTGAGATTATTTTCCTTTGCCCCTCTCTCTTCTGGGTGGTGTCCAGCCTTCCCCTGATGCCCTAAATCCTAGAACGTTGTTTTTCCTGGCCGTTTCTGCCTGTTCTCTAGGCAGACATTTTTTTTCTGGGAGAGAAGTGAGTCCTGTGCCTCTCTAATCTGCCATCTTCCCAGAAGTCCTTGAGACTCTTCTTAAAAGCCTGATTCCTAAGCCCATACCAGTCTTCTGATTAAAATCTTTGCTGGAAGGTGGATTTCTGTGTTTCAATTAAGCATCCCAGATGATTAAGTTAGGTTAATTTAAGATGCATTTCTCTAGGTAATTTCATGTAGTCCTGTGGCTTTAAATACCATCTATATGTCAATGACTCCCATATCTTTCTCTCCAGTCATGGCTACTTCCTGAAATTCCTGATTTCTATATCTAGCTGCTTACTAGATATCTTCACATGGATTTCTATAGGTGTTTCAAACTTAACATTGCCAAAAAAGAATACTCAATGCCTCCCATATCTGTGCCTCCCCATCTTCCCCGTTTTAATAAATTGTATCACTAACACCTGCCTAGTTATCCTTGATTCTTTTTTCCCCATGCTTTCACACCTAATCCATCAACAAGTCCCACTCATTCCAGTTCTAAAATAGGTCTTGAATCTACTTCTGTCCACCTCCACTATTGTGCTAGTTCGAGCTCACCCTAATAGCCTCCTTACTGATTTCTGTTTTCACTCTTGTCTCCCCTATAATCTCTTCTTCACACAGCAGTTGGAAGGTTGTTGTTTTTTTAGCTTGTCATTCTCTTGCTTCAGACTCTTCAGTAGCTTTTCACTGTACTTGGAATAAAATGCTTGCCATTTCTTTTAGCTTACAAAACCTATGTGAGTTGGCTCTTGCTACCATCTTTCCTTTACTAAGTCACCAGCCACACTCGTCTTTTCTCTGTTGCTGTTGTTTCTCTGTGGAATACCTTGCCCAAATCCCACCCCCCACCCCCATTGTTTGCACTCGCTGTCTGCTCTCTGTGTCTGTTCATTGTATGCTGTCTGTGTCTTCTTGTCTTTAGGAGGCACCGAATCCGGGACATCCCATGTGGGAGCCACTTCTGCTCCCTGCTTGTTGTGTCTCATTGTGTTTCCTCATTGTGTCTCCTCATTGCATCATCTCATTGCATCATCTTGTTGCGTCAGCTCACTGTCTTGCTTGTCTTCTTTAGGAGGCACAGGGAACTGAACCCAGGACCTTCCATGTGGTAGGTGGGTGCCCAACTTCTTGAGCCACATCTGCCTCCCCCTTGCCCAGATTTTCAAATAGTTGGGTTCCTCTTGTTTTTTACATTTTAGCTTAAATGTCACCTTCTCATTAGGTGTTCCTCAACTACCCAATATTTATATCTTTCTAATCACTATGTTTCTTATGTGTTTGTTGTGTTTCCTTCTCTAATAGAATGTAACTTACTGAGAGAAGAACCTTGTATTTCTTATTCACCATTGTCTTTATTATTCAGATATTTGTTTGAAAGTTTATCCAGAGTAGTATCAGGGAGCAGTCTGAATAACAAATTTTTAATCCTACCTATTCATGATTTATACTGTCATCATTTAACATTGAATACATTACTGAATCTTAGGCTAATTTTTCTTAATGTAAGCCTTGTCCTAGTGATACCTGAAAAAGCAAGCTCTAGATGGTGATAAATACCATCAGTGATTTGGTATACATTACATCTTATCTTGTCACAAGGGAAAAGTGTTCCTAGGCCTAAACCATGATGTCAAAACATTAAACAAACTTTAGGTGTACTCTTGTCCTTGTTTTTATTTTATTTTATATTTTTATTTTATTTGTTTTTTTACTTTGCAGGTGACCATCCAAGGCAAGATAGCATGGATTTCAGTAATGAATGGAGTGACCCCTCTAACTGCCGATGTGGAGATAGACTGAAGCCCCTAGAGCGGAGAGCTGCACGCCAGCACCAGAGATGTCTAGCACATTCTTTGGTTGGGACTCCCAATTATATTGCGCCTGAAGTACTACTACGAACAGGTAAAGCGATTATTTGCTTCATAAATATCTTGATATGATGGGGGGCGGATGTGGCTCAAATGGTTGGGCATCCATCTCCCATATGGAGGGACCTGGGTTTGATCCCTGGGACCTCCCGGTAAAAAAAAAAAAAGGAAGAAGAAAGAAAAAAAATATCTTGATATGCCTTTAGGTCAGCTGAAACTTATCCTAGGTTTTCAGGTTTATAATTAAACTATTAATTTTATAGAACAAATTGGTGATTTAATGTTTGATTTTCTCCTGTACTTTTTTTTATAAAAGAGCTTATGAATAACTGATGTTGGTATCTTATTTTAGGATATACACAGTTATGTGACTGGTGGAGTGTTGGTGTAATTCTTTTTGAAATGCTGGTGGGACAACCTCCTTTCTTGGCACAAACACCATTAGAAACACAAATGAAGGTAATGTATAGAATCTGTATAGTAATAACCCACTTATTTGGAGAAATGGGTTTTTTTATCATCTCAATCCTTAAGAGTACAACTACAGTTATAACCAGAGCCATGCAAATATTCCTAACTTTTGATCCCCATTAGTAATATGGCCTCTTGGAATTTATTTCAAGGAATATTATCAAAATTATCAAAAGGGAAAAAAAAATTCACATTATATAATGATAGTATGGATATTTATAGTAGTAATGAAAACTTGGTACTAAAGTGGCTAAACAGTGGTGAAAATAAGGATGCCTATAAAGACAAAGGAATGTACAGTCATTAAAATAATCTTAACTATGTGGAAGAAACAGGCATACATATAAAATATTAAGTGAAAAGATTAAAACAAAACAAAAATTAAATTACCAGATTTTGTATGTCCTTTACATGCAACTACATTAAAACTAATTGTATTATTAAAGACTAGAAGGGAACATACAGAAATTAATAACTACATTAAGGAGATAGAATTTAAGGCACATTTGTCATTTTTTCTTAAATTTTATATTATGTTCCAAAGATGATTCCATAATAAAAGTGATTATTAATACAGTCCTAAAATTAGACCAACTGTGCTTTGGGAAACTGCAGAGGCAGGTCTTGAAAGCTAAGAACAATGACTCTATTCCTAAATATAATCTTTCAGATTTGTAAAATTTTACTTGCTAATCAAACAAGAGAATAGCATTTCACGTGCACCTTTAAATAAAATAGGATGCTTTCCAAAAAAAAATACAGTCCTAATCCATTCATGACTGAGGGTGGCAAAAATATCTCTGCTGCCTAAAGAATTGTTACAAAGTCCCTACAATACAGACTTTTAGTTAATAGGCCTTCACATGGAGCATCTTAATCTGAGGTCAAAGAATGAGCTTCTGTGAACCCACTAAAATTACATGCCTGAACTCTAATCTCCATTACCCCACTATCACCATAATCTTTTATCTTCTCTCACACACAATACTCCTTTATCATTCTCATAGAGATCTTTAGTCAATTCTGAAAATTTATTCCAATTTACTCCTTTTCTGTCAGTCACTGCCTCCTGGCTTTGTTTCTTTCTGTGAACATTCTGGACCCAGACCACTAACAATGCCTGTATCACCACTTGAAAATACTTCTGTTACTTAAATGAGAAACTACTCACAATTTTGATCATATATTGTCTCATTTAAAACCTTTATCCTTGGATTAATATCCAAATTTGTTCTTTGTTCCTTTGTTCCTGCCATTCCTTCTGTCTGGAATGTCCTTCATCTTTTTTTTCCTTCTTCCACAATCCTGCTTTCTGACTCATGGCTAACTCTTTTTTTTTTTTTACTTTATTTTGTACATAAATAATTGAAAATATAAACAATTAAAATTAAAAAGATGAATAATATATACATTTCTCAATTAAATATACTGGATACATATAACTTTTTTTTGTTTTTTTTTTGAATCATACAATGTGTTAGACAATATATTTGGTTCATAGTAACACATACATTATTTGTCCTTTTGTGTCTGGCTTGCTTCACTCAACATAATGTCCTCCAGGTTCATCCATGTTGTCATATGCTTTACGACTTCATTTCATCTTATAGCTGCATAATATTCCATCGTGTGAATAGAACACAGTTTGTTTATCCATTTGTCTGTTGATGGACACCTGGGTTGTTTCCAACTTTTGGCAATGGTGAATAATGTTGCTATGAACATCGGTGTGTAGATGTCCGTGTCACTGCTCTCAGTTCTTATGGGTATATACCCAGTACTGGTATTGCAGGGTCACGTGGCAAGTCTATATCCAACTTCTTTAGGAGCTGCCAAACAGTCCTCCACAGTGGCTGTACCATTCTGCATTCCCACCAATAGTGAAAAGTGTTCTATCTCTCCACATCCTCTCCAACACTTGTAGTTCCCTGTCTTTTTAATAGTGGCCATTCTGATAGGTGTGAAATGATACCTCATTGTAGTTTTGATTTGCATTTTCCTAATCATGTGTGATGTTGAGCATTTCTTCATGTGTTTTTTTGCCATTTGTATTTCTTCTTTGGCGAAATGTCTATTCAAGTCGTTTGCCCATTTTTTAATTGGGTCGTTTGTCTTTTTATTGTTGAGTTGTAACATCTCTTCATATATCCTGGATATTAAACTCTTATCAGATATGTGATTTCCAAATATTTTCTCCCATTGAGTTGGCTGCCTTTTCACCCTTTTGACAAAGTCCTGTGAGGTACAAAAGTGTTTAATTTTGAGGAGGTCCCACTTATCTGTTTTTTCTTTCATTGCACGTGCTTTGGGTGTAAGGTCCAAGAAACCACCACCTACTATAAGTTTGTTTGTTTGTTTTTTTACCGGGAGGTCCCAGGGATCCAACCCAGGTCCTTCCATATGGGTGACGGACACCCAACCATTTGAGCCACATCCATCCCCCTACTACAAGGTCTTGAAGATGTTTCCCTACATTTTCTTCTAGCAGTTTTATGGTCCTGGCTTTTATATTTAGGTCTTTGATCCACTTTGAGTTGATTCTTGTATAGGGGGTGAGATAGGGGTCCCCTTTCATTCTTTTGGTTATAGAGATCCAGTTGTCCCAACACCATTTGTTGAAGAGACTGTTTTTTCCCGTTAGCACGGACTTGGTAGGTTTGTCAAAAACCAGTTGACTGTATAGGTGAGGGTTTATTTCTGGGTTCTCAATTCTATTCCATTGATTGATGTGTCTATCTTTATGCCAGTACCATGCTGTTTTGACATGGTTAACTCTTGATCATTCTTAATCATTCTCTGAGTGTTTCTTGAGATATCATCGTTTCTAAGATATTCTCCCCCAAACTGTGACTACCTCTGTCATTGCCTTTAATATATTATATTGTAAAACTGCCTTTAGTATTTCTTGTAGTGCAAGTCTGCTGATGATGCAATCTTTCAGGTTTGACTACAGTTAGTTTGTTTGAAAATGTCTTTATTTCAGCTTCATTTAATATATACTTATATGGACTCATATAGCATGTATCTTTTGAGTCTTGTTTCTTTCACTCTGTATATATGTAAGTATATATATGTGCATGTATATATGTGTCTGTGCATGTGTATAGCGAGAAAGAGAAGGAGAAAGAGAATGTGTGTGCACATGCAGATCGGACACTGATTCTCATTAAAATGGGCATGTCCATTCTCACCACTCATGTTCTGGAAGTTTCAGCCAGTGCACTACAGCAAGGAAAATTATTAATAGTCATACAGATTGGAAAGGAAGAAATAAAAACTGCCCCTATTCACAGATGACTTAATTTTCTATGTAGAGGGAAGCGGGTGTGGCGCAATGGATAGAGCACCCGTTTACCATATGAGAGGCCCTGGGTTCGCTTCCCGGCGCCTCCTTGTGAGGGCAGGCCGGCTCGCCCGGCGCCGTGGGCAGATGCGGCAAGACCTCACAGCAAGGGGGAGATAAGCAGACACAGAGAAGGCACGCAGCGAATGGACACAGCAGCACAAGCAGCAAGAGGGGGATAAATAAAATAAAATAAATAAATCTTTAAAAAAAAAAAATTTTTTTTCTATGTAGAAAATCCCAGGGAATCTATTAAAAAACTCATCAATTAATAAGTGAGTTAGCAAGGTTACAGGATAAAAGGGCATCACACAAAAATCAATCATATTTCTATATTAAAGCAATGAACTGAAAACTTAAATTTTAAAACAATACCATTTAAAATGCCCCCGTCCCAAATGAAATACTTAGTTATAAATCTAACAGAACAAGAGTAAGATCTATGTGTTGAAAGCTACAAAATACTGGTGAAAGATGAAAGAAATTAAAGAAGATCTAAATAAATGGAGAGGCAGATACTATGTTCATGACTTTGAATACCTAATGCTATCACTTCTATCCAAATAAATCTATAGATTTAACTCATTTCCAATCAAAATCCCAGCAGGAATTTTTTAGATATAGACAAGCTGAATCTAAAATTATATGCTTAGACAAAGGAGCTAAAGTAGTGAAAACAATTTTTTGAAAAAAACATATTTGGAAGACTCATACTACCTGATTTTAAGATTTACTGTGAATCTACAATAATGTAAACTGTGTTGTATTGGCAAAAAGATAGACACATATAGATCAATGAAGCCAAATCAAGAGTCCACAAATAGATCCACACAAATATGGCCATTTTTTTAATACATTAAAAAAAAGATACTTTAGATTACATAAATGTTACATTAAAAATATAAGGGATTCCTGTATGCCCTACTCCCTCCCCTCCCACACTTTCCCAGATTAACAACATCCTTTATTAGTGTGGTACACTTGTTACAATTGATGAACACATATTGAAGCATTGCCATTAACCATGGATTATAGTTTACTCTCTGTCACGCACAGTTTTGTAAGTTATGACAAAATATATAATGGCCTGTATCTGTCATTGCAACGTCATGTAGGACAATTCCAATGTCCCCATATTATACTTATTTTTCCCTCTCCCTCCCCTCAGAGCCTCTGGTGGCCACTGCCTCCACATCAATGATAAAAGTTCTTCCATTGCTAGAATCACAAAAAGTCTATAGTAGAATAATAGTAAGTCTACTGTAGTCCATTGTTCATTCCCCAATACTGAGGATTCTGGAATTGTGTGTCCCCTCTGCCTCTAATTGAGAGAGGGCTTAGAGCCCATGGGGCAAATGGATGAGCCTTTCTTGCTTGCAGTTGCAGACCCTCTCTGTTCCTTGGGATGGATGTTGTCCATAATCATTTCCTTATTAGTTATCCTGGATGAGTCCAGTGAACTGGAGAGTAGGTGTTGCAACTCTGCTGAGATTCAGGGCCCAACTGGCACGTGGACGGGCCAAATATGGCCATTTGATATTTGATAAAGGTGCAAATGGAGAAAGAATAGTTATTCAGCAAATTTATTGGAAAAAAAATTGTTAACCATATCCAAAAGAACTGAGCCTGGACCTAAACCTCACACTTTAGACAAAGATTAACTCAAAATGATCATAGATATAAATATAAAACATAAAACTATAATACTTTTAGAAGAAAACATTAGGAGAAAATCTTTTTAACCTGTGAAGAGTTCTTAGAAATGACACCAAAGGCATGTGCCTTAAAAGAAAATAATTGATAAGTTGGACTTCACCAAAATTAAAAACTTCTAAGACACAGTCAAGAGAATGAAGACATGCTATAGACCAGATAAAATATTTGCTAATCACATAT
>JAQZBX010022211.1:0-31726 GCA_029593785.1 Cabassous unicinctus | reverse complement strand
TGGGTTCCCAAAACCTCAAAAAAAAAATTTTAATGAACCTTATGACAGAAATTAAAAACTCAAAAGAAGGATCAGAAGATATAAAGTTGAGGTGTTCTTCTAGAAAGGAGAACGAAAGAGAAAAACAGGAAAGGAAAGATGAAAAAATTAGAGGGCCAATCCAGGAGCTCCAATATCTGATTAATAAGAGTTTCAGAAAGAGGAAACAGAAAACTAAGAGGAGAAAAATCATCAACAAAATAATTCATGCAAATTTCTCAGAAGTGAAAGACATAATTTTCCAGATTTCGTGAAAGGCCACTGAGGACCCAGCAAAATGGATGAAAATAAATCCACTCCCAAGCACATCATTGTGAAATATTAGAACACTGGGGACAAAGGGAAAATGAGTTTAAATGACTGCTGGAGGATGTTCTCCACCAAAACAAGACAGTAAACAAGTAAAGAGGAAGAGATGAGGAATCTAACTCAGGAGAAAAACAGAGGGAATTCCAAGGTTGAAAGTATAGGGAAGTCCCAGCATGACAGCTCTGCAACAGGCCTAGAGAACAACTGGGCCAGGTAGAAGAACAGGCTTGGGGTGTGGGGGAGAGGGCTGTCTTCAACAGAAAAAAAAAGATTGATAAATTACCTAATGCTGATTGACTTTGTATCTGTTAGATGGTATGTCTATTAGAAAGGAGGTACCCAAAAAAATGAAGCAAATGGGGAAAATAAATGGCAACCAGTAATTTCTCGGGAAAAACGAAAAGGAACCATAGTACAGGATGCTCAGTTAAGAATTATATTTGCATAGATAACTTATATAAATTTAGGATGTGATTTGATAAAAAATTATATTGCCTTGGCAGAGGAAACAGAGGAGAGGGTAGTGTTAGAGAGGTGGGTGCTCATCTACCGTAAGAGTTGATAGAAAATGGCTAAAAGCCACAATTTAAAACAGTATAATCCAGGCATATTATTTAAAAGTACTCAGATGTATATGTCAGAAGAAAAGGCCCAATGAATCAAAAGTGGTTGCCTGTGGGAAAGGGGACCAGGGAAGTGGGATGAGTGACACAGGGAACTGTGTTTTATTATAAGTCTTTTAATTTTTTTTCTTTCAATACTTTTTAATGTTTTAAATAATGCACATGTATGTTTTAATAAAATAATTTTTAAAATATATTGTTTTTTCAAAACTGGAAACTAAAACAAATTTTAGTTCTTAATCGACTCAATGTGTCAACCAGGTGATGGACTACCAACTCCTGCAAATAAGAGGCTAGCCCTGCCCTCCTCCTTCTCAGCATTTAGCACAGAGTAGGCCCTCAATAGATTCATGCAGTGTTTATGTAGTGACAATAATGTAAATAATAAATACCGATGTAGCCAAAATCACTACGTATATTGGATAGAAAGGTGTGTGTGTTTATTCTGGGTGGGGAAGGAAAGAGAATGAAGTCTTCATCTAACTTTGTGGGAAGTTAATGGATAATGCCTTTTATTGCTTGATTAATTGAAACAACCTGTCAAATATATTAATGGATGGCTACATTAATAGAACAGTTCTAGGAAAAAAAGTTAATAGCTAATACTCATTGAATGCCTACTATGTGTCAGGTTCTGTTTTAAGTGCTGGGCATGTACACCTCATTTAATCCTCAGGAAGATGCTCTCATTGTCCCTATTTTATAAATGAGGAAACTAAAGGAAGGAGTGGTTATATAACTCATCCCAAGTCACACAGCTAGGAAGAGTAAAAGGTGGATCAAACTAGGGTGGCTGGCCACAGTGTCTCTGCTCTTAATTGCTTCTGGGCAGGCCACATCTGGAGTATTCTGTTCCAATGAGGGCACACATGCATGCATGCATGCACACACACACTTTAGAAGGAAAATGGCAAAGTAGCATGTCATCACAGGAAGTTGAACAAGATGTGAGGAGACCAAAAACTATGAGAGTGGTTGGGGGGGAAGGGATAGTCAGTCAATGATGGCAGTCTAATCATGTTTGAAAGAGGCTGATAAAGAGGGATTGGACTCGATTTATGGGTCTCAATTAGTAAAACTAGAGATTGCCCAAAGCTACATTTCAATTCAGTTTAAGGAAGAACTTTTCCACATTTCAGTGGTAATCAATTGCTTTTGAAAATAGATAGTCCCATTACCAAAACTCATGAGCTGATCAAACTCCAGGCTTGGAAGAAACTCCAAAGGAATTTCATCCAATCACCCCACAGGATGCTTAGGTTGCCTTTACACCACCCACTTAAATGGTTCTCTCAAACATTTCAGAGATAAAGAACACACCATAGGCAGCATGCTCCTTTTTTTTTTCTTTTTTTTTTTTTAATCAAAGTTATGCATGCATGCACTTCAATGAGTTGAGAGTAGATTCATTAAGAAAAACAGAAGTCCTTTCCTGGAGACATCTCCTTTCAATTTTTATTAGGTAATTCTTTTAGAAAAAAATGTTCTCTATATATCTAAATAATGTGCTTATATTGTTATTTCTTGATTGTTCGTTTTTCAGTATTAACTTCCCACAAAATTAGATGAAGATTTCATTCTCTTTCCTTCCCCACCCAGAATATACACACACACCCTTTCTATTCTCTTAGTGTTCCAATATACTTTATGTAGTGATTTTGGCTACATAGGTATTTAGTACTTACATTATTGTCACTACATAAACACTATTCAGAGCTGACTCATGAAGTAAACGTGATTACTTTTCCTTTTCTACCCAACTTTGTGTTTCCCCCGGAATGAGTAAAAAAATCTCACTTTTTGTCTTTCCTTAGTTTTCTATGTACTTATCAACAATTCACACACCCAACTTTCTGCCAAATGTCTGAATATCCTTCTAAGACATTCAGACTCCTCAGATATTCTAGCCATTTCATCTCTTTGAAGAGACCTCTCACAGAGCCTTCTGACTGGTTCTTATGTGGACTGGTTATCCGCCACTCCTAGTGCAGAGTTGCCATCTGGTAATTTACCTTTAACTTCACCTGGAGATTTGCCTTTCTTCTGTTTCCTGCATCTCCTGTCTTTCTCTTATTTTGTTTTTCTCCATTGTTTCATTGGAGCTCATCCTACAGTAGCTTCTTGAGAAAGGTTGTGTGGGAGGTATATTTTTTAAATCTTTTCAAGACTAAATATGTCTTTACTTCACACTCAATTCAAAATTTTATTCCAGCTTCTAGGGTTGTTGCCAAGTCAGAAGTCATTATGATAGCTGGTTCTTTGTATGTGACCTGTTTTTCTCCCTTGAAGTTTTTAAGATCTTTTCCTTGTCTTGAGTGTCCTGAAATTTCATAATGCTGTGCCTTGGTTTTGGGTCTATTCTCTTGCATTCTGCTGGGCATTCAATTAGCAATTTCAGGTAGGAATTCATTTCTCCCAGTTCTAGGAAATGTGCTTGAATTGCTTTGTTGATGATTTCCCCCCTTTGGTTTGCTCTGTTTCTTCTTTTAAACACTCTTGTTATTCAGATACTAAACTTCTGGACTGTTTCTCTATTTTACATTGCTTACTTTTTCTCCCATTTTCTATCTCCTTTTCTTTCCATTCTAATTTCTGAGATGTTTCCTCGACATGATCTCCCAACCCTTCTATTGAAATATACATGTTTTGATGTCATTATTAATTCCTAAGACCTTTTTTGTTGTTATGTTGTAATTCTTTTTTCTATCACCCTATTCTCATTTTGTGGTAAAACATTTTCTCTTACAGCTCTAAAAATGTTAATAATAGTTTTTGTCCCTTGACAGTTTCTTCTCCTTGCAAAATCCCCCTACCCCTCCAAATTACCTTTCTCTAGGTTTTTGACTGTTTAGGTCTCTATCTTTCATTTGAGGTGTTTCTCAGAGTTCTGGTATTCCTTAAATGTCTGTACATATTAAAGAGTAAGGAATTAAAAAACTAATTGGAAGCTCTGACCTTTTTTAGGCTTTGTCCAATTTTGGTTTCAATGCAGCATGATCCGGCTGGGTTGTTTGTAGGGGAACCTCCAACATCAAAAACTGCAGGTATTTCTTCTTGGTCTGGTCAGATGTGCCAGATCATACTCTTCTGTTCTTCTACTTGGAAGTTGAAGGTCTGGCTGCTGGAATTCTAAGAGCCCAGGAGTGTTTCTGGATAACACCTATACCACTGCCTCAACTATGCTTGAGTCCCCAGTCCAAAGACTGTGTTTTACCATCTCTAGAGAAAACAAAAACAAAACAAACAGACAAAAACCTCCAGGCTTCTGCTAGATTGAGATGCAGATGTGACAGTGATCTAGCATTGAGTAATTGTTTAGAGGATCTAGGATTATAACTACTCCTCGACTTTTGGATCAATCATCTAATTTTAGACCCCACCCTTCACTCTAGTTCCTCAGGTAACTGGTGCTGCCAATGGTCAGAATTTGGGAGATTCTGATATTTTGATCAGGGAGTTCTCAACTTTCCCTGCTACCAGCTTAAGATTCACCTTTCCCAGGTCTGCTAAGTCAGTTACCACTTTTCCAACTGCTTTACAACTTCCAAAATATTTTTGTTGTGCCCTTCTCTCTCATTCCCCTAACCTTGTGGGTTTGTGCCTTTTGAAAAATGATCTCTTTAGTTTTAGTGATTTTGGGGAAGGGAGGAGAAAAGTAGAAATATGTACTCAATTTCCAAGTTTTCTGTCATCTTTACCCAAAAGTCTCCCTATTCCATTTTTGGGCAGTTCTGACAGAAAGTTCCTCCATATTGGACCTCTTTGGAAAAAAACTGATGAGGTATATGAAATTTTTAAATGCAAATAACCTTTGGTCCAGCAATTCTATTGCTAAGAATTATTTTAAAGATATATTTATAGAAGTGGGCAAAGAAATATACTTACTACAGCATATCTTTTACTTAAATACATAAATAAAATACAGACAGGAAACCACCTAAGTGTCTATCAGCAGAAGTGTGGATAAATAAACTATAGTATATCCATATGATGTGAAACCTTTCTTATGATTAAAAGCAAGAAGCAGAACTATGCAGAGGTAGACAAGCATCACGATAAGAGCATGAACTCTGAAGCCAGGGTTCATAGATGAGCTTGGCTACTTACTAACTGTATGACCTTGGGCAAGTTATTAACTCCTCTGTGCCTCAGTTTCTTCATCTGTAAATGATGATGGATTCATTTCTACGCTGTCTCACAAACTACCACAAACTCAGTGCCTTAATATACATTTATTATCTCACTGTTTCCACGGTCAGCAGTCTGGGCACAGCTTAGCTGGGTACTCTGGTCAGGTTTCCACATGACAGCAATCAAGGTGTCAGCCAGGCTGTGTTATCATCTGGGGGCTTGACTGGGAAAGAATGTGATTTCAAGCTCACTCAGTTTACTGGCAGAATTTATCTCCTTAAATCTGCAGGAGAGAGGACCCCAGCTTCTTGCTGGCTATCAGTCAGAGGTCACCATTAAGCCATACACCATGGCCATTTACTTCATCAAGCCAGCAAACAGAGTGTCTAGAGCTAGTCTGCTAGCAAAATGGAGTCTTACAGAATGTAATATAATCATGGGGATGATATCCCTTACCGTTGCCATATTTTATCAGTTAGAAGCAGGTCACACTAGGAAAGGATAAAGAGATTGAGAGGTGACTACTAAGGGGTGTGGACTTTTCTTTTTGGAGTAATGAAATTGATCTAAAAGTTTTTGTGGTGATGAATACACACCATTGTGATTATACTAAAAGTCATTGATTATATACTTTGGATAGATTGTATAGTATGTGAATATATCTCAATAAAACTGCTTTAAAAATATGTAAATACAAAAAAACTAGAGAGATGGAAACAGAATAGCATCTATGTATGGCAGGGGAAGCATAGAGAGATTGAGAGACAATGAGTTTTTTGTTTGTTTTATATTTTTTATTATTATTATTATTGGAATAATGAAAATGCTCTAATAACGATTGAAGTGATAAACGCACTATTTTGTGATTATACCAAATACCATTGATTGTATACTTTGGATAGATTTATGCTTTATTAATATGTCTGAATAAAATTGATTTGTTAAAAAAAAATAAAGCAAGTCACAGGTCCCAACTACATTCAAGGGGAAAGGGTTACACAAGGGTGTTAATACCAGGAGGCAGAGATCATGAAGGTGGGGGGCACCCCAGGATCAGTCTGCCATAAGAGTTAACAGGAGGGGGTGGATATGGCTCAAATGGTTGGGCGTCTGTCTGCCATACGGAGGGACCTGGGTTCGATCCCCGGGACCTTCCAGTAAAAAAAAAAAAAAAAAGTTAACAGGAGAACTTATCTCAAAGGGTTGTTGTGAGGATTGAGTTATTATATATAAAGCAATTAGGCAGTGCCTACTTATAGTCAACATTGAATAAATATTAGGATTTATTATTTTTAACATTATCATATATGCTGAGGTAGATATATTTCCAAGGAATATTATAAAGTGAAAAAAGTAGAACAACACATAGTATGATCTTTGTTTAAAATTTTTTTAAAAAACCATATAAATATATACAGTTATACATATATTATAGAAAATTTCTGTTGACTGTTAATACTTTGGGGGGAAGAGTGAAATAAGGTCACAAGAAGAAAAAAAATTACCTCTCTGAATTGAATAGAAATATGTCTCCATATGAAATCCATCCATTGGTGATTATCACTCTTGTCACTCTTCCTTGACTAAGTTCCAGGTTTGTAGTGTTTGTCAGAGGGACTGCTACTGACATTTGAAGCTGGAAAATTCTTCATTGTGTAGGACTGTCCTATGTTTTGAGGTCATTTAGAATCTGTGGTCCTTGACCACAAAGTGCCAGTGGTGTCTCAGTCATCATGGCAACCCAAAATGTCCCCCTGCCACATTTTCAAATACCCAAGGGTACAGGGAAGTTTACTGAACCTGGCTGAACATCATGGCGGTGTACCCAGAACTGCTTCACAGGTGGGTAGGGAGGTATCCCATAACCTTTAAGGGCCCTTCCAACCCAGAGATTCTAAGAAATTACTAAGCCAAGCCATCTGTGCCTTGGCTGCTCTCAGTACAGCAGTGCCTATAAGAACTAGAACTTTCTCCCAAACCATACTTCTAGGCTGGATCTTGACCCCCAAATCAATTCAATTCAGTTCAGCAGTAATTTACTGAGACTAGTTTATGTGCAAAGCATTGGGATTGATGCTGTGGGGAATAATGGAGAATTGTAAAATGAGACTGCTGCCCTCAAAGAGTTTCCAGTTCAGTTGAAATGGATCAAATAAATCCATCAGAAACAGTAGAAAATAATATGGATATGATTAAAGGCCAAACTTCTACCACTGGTAAGACCACTTGTTCTTTCTTTATAAGTGTTCCTGTATATCCTTCATTCAAGTTTGCCATCTTGGATGGGAATCATTTAAAGATAGAGAGTACCTCAATCCCTCACTGTGGCAAAGTGGAAGGATTATCTTAGTTGACTTAGACTCAGGACCCATACAATGACTGAAAGTGGATCAATTCCACTAAATGTCAGTAGTGTCCCCTTCGTTTCACTGTGGCAATCAAGAATACCTAAACACACCTCCAGGGAGTAACTACCTCAGGTTAAGAACTATTCTGACTCAAAAAAAAAAAAAAAAAGGTAACTGCTGCACAGTGGAGGAGGAGGAGGAGAAGAGGAGAAGAGATATTGCAAAGATAACTATAATAATCAGTACAGTATTATCTCCATTATACAGGTGAACAAACTGAGGCTCATAAAGCCTAAGTAACTTGTCCAAAATCACTCTGTGATCAGAGGCAAATCACTTAACCTCTCTGATTATTAACTATTTCTTCTGTTACAGGGAGCTAGTAATGCTATCAGGAAGTTTGCATTACATATTAAGCTGCCTCCACCCCCAGAAGATTATAATGAAAACCTGAGATGACATCAAAATACCTCACCCAAAATCATCTCAAATACTGTGATCTCACCTTCCTTCTCAGCTAAAATACTGTGGATTTGTGAATGAATAAGTGAGTGGGAGAGGGAAAGGAAGAGGGAGGGAGAGAGGGAGAGAGAGAATCACTGGAAAGTGGGCAGGGAAAGCTTTTCCTAACTTTTCTGTCTTTGGTGGCCCTGGGAAAAGGACAGCACTCTGTTGGTGATTACAATAGGTTACCCAAGGAGACATGACAGATAAATTAGATGTCATCCCCAAGGGTAGACTATCTGAACACACTTGATAGGAACTTAGCCCAAGCAATCTTCTTAATCAGTAAGTCCTGAATTATCTCACCATCTCACTGCTTACCTCACTCCTCTCCTACAGATCCTGGTCACTGCTTAGGCAAATCTTCTATAAGTGCCTTCCTAGCAACATTCTACTCATGCATAGGAGTCTCTTCCAAAAACACACCCAATGCCTGGAAAGCTCTTCCTGTCCTGTAAATAGGCTCCCTCATTGTCACCCTGGTCCCAGTTCCTGAAGCCTCAGCCCTACCAGTGGTCAAGGCTCCAATGATTAATGGGAAAGAGAAGATAATTTCCCAATGTCTGTCCCCCAACACACACTCACTTAAAAGGTCCTTAACTCATCATTTAAAAAAAAAGAAAAGGTATTTCCCAAAGAACAAGCAGACAATTATAATATAGGAAGACACTTGCCTCTATGAATCTATGCTTAAGAGAACAGGGAACTAAGGAAGACGTCACACACAACAGAGCAATGAGGCTGTTCCACTCTTTCCAGATGACAATTGGAAGACATCTCAGGAAAAGTCAACAGCAGCACAATGCATATAGCATATTTAAGGAATGTCCAAGAGTTCAGTATTCCTAAAGCTCAAAGTTTGAAAGGAGAGTGCAGAGCAATACCTCTGGACAAGTAGGCAGGGGTATAATCATAAAAGGCCTGCATACCAGATCAAGGGAAGAAGCTTTTGTCTTGTGGGTAACAGGCAGCCACTGAGGCACTGGAATCAGAGAGTGATAAGATTTTGTGTCAAAAAGTTCCCCTGGCAGTAGGAACAGAACAGATGAGGGGGAGCAGAGCAGGGAGGGTCTGTGGGAAATTCTGGCAGAAGATGATGCAGCCTGAACCAGGGAAGCAACAGTGCAAGTAGAGAGGAAGGGACAGATCAAGGATAACTTGATAAGGTAGATCTCACAGGTAAGAGTGAAGGGAGATGTCAGAACAACTCCAAAGTTCTGGGCGGTGGTGCCATTCACCAATAAATAGACTACAGAACAGTGAGCAGATTTGGAGCAGAGGGTCTGAGTTCAGTTTGGAACCTGTTGACTTGGGAGGTGCCTGTGGGACATGCAAGTGGAAGTATCCAGGATGGGTGGACTAGGGTCAAGGGCTCAGTCCAAGGTTGGGCTGAGATGTACAGATGGGGAAGGAACACCCATAGAGAAGATGACTGAAGCCACAATAGAAGATGATGAAATTCCCCAGGGAGAGCTAGGGAAGGTGGAACAGGGGAGAGGAGCCCACGATTGATTTCTGAGAACACATAAAAAGTCATCTGGAGACTACAAAGAGATTGAGATAAACAATAAATATCGACTCCTTTGAATCCTGACTCTGTATCTTCTCTTACAATATAGGTTATGGACAAATTGGACCAATAATAATACCTTGTATATTATATTGGAAGGCTTAAAGGAGCATGCCCATTTAAAATTACAGTAAACTGTGCTTCCTTCTGTGTGCAAATCAGGTAAAACATGCTTGCCCTACAGGCAATATTTGCATAGGAGCTTGGCTCCCAAAAAGCAGGTTTTGTTCCTAACTAAAGGTGTCTGTGCTTGGGCCCAATTGCATTCCTCTGTCAGTAAGAGTAGAGTCAGAGAAAGACACAGAAGGCCCTTTTCTGGACCTGGGCTGGTAATGAGATCTAAGCATCAAGATATTGAGTTAAATGACACAAGCAAGATTCCAAGAATGACAGAGAAGAGTCTCCAGGGACAGGCAACTCTGAGGAAAGGACAAAGATCTCCGTAGCACAAGGGGAAAGGTACTTTTACTCTTTATTATAATGATCAGGTGTTTGTACTTGTGTGTGTCCATAGCTGATAGAATGCATTTAAAGCCCTAGTTCCCACAATGTGGTGACCAGCAATATATTAGTTTATTTAAAGTTTGATTTCTATGAAATAGACTTTTTCATCCATAGGAAGTTCCAGAATAAGCAATAGATTAGATCTGCTGATTAGAAGTCATGATAGTGGTTATATCTGGAGGGTGGTTATTGACTGGAAAGGAGCCCAACAGGATTCTATGGGGTAATGGAAATGTTCTAGATCTTAATCTGGGTGGTGGTTATATAGGTGGTACATATGCAAAAATTGTTCAGGCCGTAGACTTAAGATTTGTGCATTTTACTGCATATAAATTCTATATCAATAAAATAGGCGATCTAAAACAAAATAGATATAACATACATGTTTCACGCAAACATGCACACACACAGATGGATACATGATGGGGTCTATGTTGCCCAGGAAGGAAAATGAAATCAGAAGGTGACTCATCTACAAGAAAGCCAGGGAAGTGAAAGATCTCAGTGAGGTCAAAGAGCTGATGTCATGAAAAAGGGAGGGACAGTGAGGGGAGATCAGAATTGGTTATCAGGTAGGGTGTCAGTCAGCCTTTAGGATCTCATGGGCCAAGCAGCCCTGCTAGATGGCAAAGCCCAAGGTGGGGCCGGAAATGGAAAAGACTGAAATGGAAAGGAGGAGATCATTGAAACTAAGGAGGATTCAAAGAGAAAGGAACATTAGAAGGATCAGCTGTAGTGTCACTCAGGCTCCCTAGGAAGATAAAAGGAGAAGGAATTCTGAGTGTCAAAGACCTCAAAGAGTTTGAGGAAGTGGCCAAAGAAATGAGCAGCTGACATCTTGAGATAATAGCAAACCACTAAGTGATTCATGAATGTGCTTTTTGATAATGATAGCAAAGGGGAAATTTTAAGTAACTGACTTAGAATAAATGACTCTTGAGAAATGGGTTTTTTAAGTAAAAGTGGGGAAAAAAATTAAAGGTTAGTGTTATGTTCTAGAAGGCAGGGAAGACATGTTGGAGTTAGGTCACCTTCTCTTTGCTCCAACAGCCCTTTGTGCTACCAATATCTAACAAACTAGCTAATACTCTCCCTAACAAGCCCACCCCAAACTACAAGTTCCTTTCCAGCAGGGTCTCTCACAATGCCTGCAGTAGAATAAATGTTTAGTAAGTGAAAGGAAGAAAGGAGGAAAATATCAGCTTACAATATTTTAAAGTACAATTAAGCCATATCGTGATGAGATAAGTAGAGTACAAAAATTTTAATGCTGTAAAGTGCAGAGTTATGATACTGAAAGGTTACTGGGAAATAAAACTTTTAAAACTATTTTGAAATTTAAAAACATTTGTATTTATAAGACATGAACCTGCATAGTAACTGACTAATTAATGAGCTTACAAGGCATCTAATGATCAGGAGGCAATCATTTTCCAGGCCCTTCCCGAAAGGCGAGTACCATAATGAGCCTCCTTCCCAAGATGCAGGGTTGAGTGGAAGGTGGAACCAACTGGCAACTGCATCATGTCCAGTCTCAAGTTATCATGGGTAGAGTGGTCCCCTAGCTTTACTGTATCCAACAAAGTGTGATGCAAAAAGTATCATCATCCTCGCCATCACCACCACCACCACCAATTCTCATCACACCCTCTCCCCCTGCAAAGAACATTCATCAAAGGTTGCAGGTGAACCCAGGTGGAAATCAGAATCTGCTTATGCCCAAATAGGAGGCAGAAGCTTAATCAATCTGCAAGATTTTCTTCTAGGTCTTTAGATAACCCCTCAAACAGACCGTCTGGTAGACAGAACGCAGAATGGCAGAGTCAAGTGAGCTAAGTAGAGGAGACAGCAACTCCTAAGAGACTGGCTTGGGACAAACTAGCCAAAGGGTCTTTGCGCCAACATGGTCATCTCATACTTTTAAGAGACCTGTTCCCTCTTTGGCTCACCATCTTTTACTATTTTTCTCCCTATTGGTCACGTCAAGACAGAA
The DNA here is from genome assembly GCA_029593785.1 of Cabassous unicinctus. Classification (NCBI taxonomy): domain Eukaryota; kingdom Metazoa; phylum Chordata; class Mammalia; order Cingulata; family Chlamyphoridae; genus Cabassous; species Cabassous unicinctus. The sequence goes on along the minus strand of JAQZBX010022211.1, from coordinate 19,705 downwards.
ACATTCTGTTAAATCGAGGAGTGAGAGACTGATTAAACCATCTCCCCAGAGAAGTGTGAGAAGAGGAACTATCTGATGAGAAAAAGTAATGTATAGGGGTGAATTTTAGGCTCCAAGGCACCCGGACCCAAGAGTTATATGGGAAGCTGGAATCACACCATGTAGCCTGACACAGTATTTGGATCAGTTCATCAGTATCCAAGCATCTTGTAAAGAGCTCAGTCTCAGTTGATCCAGACCTACTACAGCTGGGAATGGTGCCAGAATGTGACTTCACAGCTTCCTTTTCTACCAAGTATCTCCTTTCCAACACATATGAATTAAGATGAATTGTGCTTGGAGATTTTTTTTTAATGTTTCTATTTTTTAAAATATCCTTTGAAGTAAGTGAAAACACCCTTTCATGAGGCCCCACCAGTGTGAAAAACTTTTACAGTCAGCATCCCCTTGCTTTTCAAAAAACTATAATAAAATCAGTTCCCATCCATAGCTCAGAAATTGAGAGAGCTTTTATTTGATGTTTGAAAATATGGGAGGATCAACCTAGCCTAACATTTATGTAAGATAATTCTTAAATAGGAAAATCATATTCAAAAATAGCACAGGTAAGACCAAAATCAAGTAATTATTTTCACATGTGTCTGTTTACTGCCACTAGCATGAGTGTATCCTAGATGTAAATGCAAAGCATTTCTTCCTGATTAAATTGAAGATGTAGTGGTTAATCCCAATAATATACTCCAATAATAAAAAATTATTTCATTTCTTATAAAGGCTCCAAAATTAATAGGCTGAAACCATGTGGTAAAGAGAGAGGATTCATATAAGAACATGGTCAAAGAGGCAATAAAGAACAAACAAATTGGAGAAACTCCTTAATTAATTTTGGGTAAAATGAGGGTCCCTAGCAAAGGATAAACAAATACTCCCTCAATATCACAGATGCTATAAACAAAATATTATTAAATGAAATATTTATTTTGCACAAAAAACTCAGCCAGAAAACCAGTTCCTTCTCCCTTGATTTAAATCAGGGGTTCTTAACCTTTTTTGTTCCACGGACCCCTTTGCCAGTCAGTTGGAAACCATGGACCCCTTACTAAGTCCACACTATGCTGTATATTATTTAATAAATATATCACACCCACACCAACACGTCCCCACAAGAATAATGTTTTTTTGAATTTCAATTCAAGCTCATGGACCCCTTGTTAAGAACTCCTGATTTAAATGAAAGGAGTACACCAAAGAGGTTTGGTGATTAATCTAGGAGCACTGTACTGTATAAGAATAGTACCTTAGCACAGCTGGCTCTGAGCCGAATTTTTATATCCCAAATAATTATGAGCTATGATTGACTGAATAGCCTTATTTATACAATTAAAATGTTGTTTCTTTAAGGGTGATTTGTGGATCTCCTCTTTTAGAACTATAGATCCTTGGGCCCACCAACAGTCCTTTGAATTGGAGTTTCTGAAAGTAGGGCCCAAGATTCTGTCTTTTTGTGAACATTAAAACTTGAGAGCTACTAATTAAGACTATGTTTATTTATTTATATTCCTCTTGGATTTCACGGAATAATGAAATTTATAATTTCCATTACTCCCATCATTTATAAAACAGCAGGGGGAATAAAGTAGAATTAGTTCAAATGTCACTGCTGTCATCATGAGGTGTGACTGGGGATAAGTAACGTGTACATTCTTCTGAATTTTGGTTTCCTCATATGAAAATGAGGGTAACAATATCTATTTCATAGTTGCTAGGAAGATCAAATTATAATAAATGCATATTAATATTAAGTCATGCTGGGCAAAAATGATAAATAGTTCCACCCTTGAGCTCCTATAGTCAAAAGGGACATTTAATAATTTTACAAGTGAAGTGATAAGGCCTTCATGATTTTGCTCCATAAGGAATCTGTTTCTAGTTAAAATGCCAATCACGGAATAGTTACCTCAAATCAGCACAAACATTCCCAGTAAATACTGAAGCAAGACTAGAATACTCAGAAACACTGCAAATATTCAAGCTTGTAGAAGTTTGAGTAGTAATAAGACCAAAAAAAAGTATAATTGGTCAAAAAGGGACCACAAAAATGTTATTTGAGTGATAACAAACTACTAGTAAAATCATATCAAAAAACATTAGTACAAATAGAGCAGTTTGGTAAAGTAAATTTGAAAAGAATTATTCCAAGTTAATGAGATGAGATAGCTAAGAAATAGGAAAAGGGCTAATAACAAAGGAGGCACCTTCATTGCCAGAGAGTAAGATATATTTTAAAGCTACAGTAACCTAAAAAACAGGGTATTAAGAGAAAGCATGCTCTGTGAAATGGAATTGAAAGTCCAGAAACCAACACACATACAGAAATATTTTCCATGTAATAAATGCAGTATTTCGTTCTGCAAATATTCTCGCTGTCCTGATTCTGTGATAATCAAAGTAGGCTAAACATTCGCTATATTAGAAACCATGCATGTGTCCCCAGACCTAGTTTTTCTTCCTAGGTCTGGTTTTTAGAATGCTGGTGATAAACCAAGCCTGATTTATTATATGACCATCCTCCATGGGAAATGACTATAACTCTAGGTATCTTTGGTCAACCTTAAGAGATATAGCAGGGGGACGGATGTGGCTCAAACAGTTGGGCATCCGTCTCCTATATGGAGGGACCTGGGTTCGATCCCCGGGACCTCCCGGTAAAAAGAAAAATATAGAAGGCGTGTGGGCTACCAGGTCTCGTGCGCGGGTATGCTGTCAGGTCCTGTGAGAGGGTGCGCCGCCAGGCCCTGCAAGCCACGCAGAAAGTTGATGATGTAACAGGAGAGTGATTCAAGGGAGAGCCAAGACGAGATGCACTGAAAAACCAGGAACTAAGGTAGAGCAGGTGGTAGGACACTTCTCTCCCACATCGGAGGTTCCGAGGATCGAATCCCAGTGAAGACAGGAGGAGAAGAATGAGAAGAGAAGGCAGGAAACGGACACAGAGAGTTGCCCAGTGTATGGACACAGAAACAGCAAAAACCGAGTGGGGGGTAAATATGGATAAATGTAAATAAATAAATAAATCCTTTAAAAAAAAGTGTAGGGGAGTAAGATACGGACTACAGTTAATAGTAATACTTTGACGATGCTCTTCCATGATTTGTTAACAAATGTTTCACAACAATGTAAAGTATTTGTGGTGGGGTGGTGTGTGGGAGCCCTGTATCCTGTTACACATGTTTGTTTTGTAAGTTCATAATGTTTACTGAACATTTATAGTTTATGTATGCTAATGTGTGAATGATATACTTCAACAAATTGTTTAAAAAAATAAACGCGGTATTTCAAATAAATAAGATGAAAAGATCATTCAATAAATAGTATAGGGATTTTTAAAAAGCAATGATATTGGTATCTTACCTCATTCTAATTACCAAAAGTAATTCCATGTAGATTAAATAACTAAATTTTAAAAAATGAAACAAATGAAAAAGCAAACAAAATCCTAGATAGGATAATGTTTATATATCCTAGGAAAGAAATTATATGCATGACACCATGACGGAAACTATAAGGAAAATTTGATGAATTTGATTTACAGATTTTTGTAGGTAAAAAAGAAATATGCAAAATTAAGAAAAATAGGGGAAAGTATTTACAGCTATATGACCATGGGTCAGTATCCTTACTATATAGAGAGTATTTTAACAAATATCATAGCTCACACTAGTTAGTAGTTACTATGTGCCAGACACTGTTTCAAGTGTGTTCCATATGTTAATTTATTTAATCCTTACAATAAGCCTCTGAGGTAGGCATGATTCTTTACTTTACACATGGGGAAACTGAGGCACAGAGTGGCTAAGTAACTTATCCAGGATCACCAGCCAGTAAGAGGCAGAGTGGGATTTGGCCTCACACAGTCTGGATTCAAGCTCATAACCACTCTGCCATGTTTCCAGTGAGTAAGTGGAGTTTATGTATCAATACAAAGAAACATGAAAAAAAGGGTAGCAAAACAAGTAAGGTACCTAAAGAAGCAAATTCACACACAAAAAGTATATCTGACCATAAAACATATGTAAATACAGTCAGTCTCATAATCAAAGAATCGCCACATAAAACACTGAAATACCATTTTACACCTATCAAATAGAAAAAAATTAAAAGTTAAGTACCCTCTGTTGGTCAGAGTCCTGAGAAATAAACACTTTCACACACTGCTGCTGGGAGAGCAAACTGGAACCACCTTTATGAAGTGCAATGTGGCAGTATTTATCAAAAGTCTTAAATGTGCATGCCCTATCACCCTACAGTTTCAGTTCTAGGAATTTATTCTGAAGAAAATGTCAAATGAGTACAAAGATGTCTGTGTAATCATGTTCATTGCCGTATTATGTACAATTGAAAAAATGTAAATAATCTACATCCATAAAATCTAACACTATTTATTGAGCTAATAAAATAATGTTGTAAAAGGTATTTTTGACATGAATGGTATGAGAATATAACATATTGCGAAATTTTAAAATGCTATGGAACAGGAAGCACAGTATGGCTGATCTTTTTTAATACAAATTAAAATGGCTTAAAGGATATACATATTCTAAAATATTAGTAGTGGCAATTTCTGGGGAGTAGAATTATGAATATTTTTCCCTTGTACTTTTTGGGTTTTCCAAATTTTCCTCTATTGAGCATCATTTTTAAGAAAAAGGGAAAAAAGCTGGAAGCAACTTGTCCAGCCTCGATGAACACACAGAACAGAGTATCAGGTAGCCAGAGGAAAGGGGGACCGAGCAGGACAAGGCTGCACAAAAGACAGAAGGAGAAGCCATTTCTCAGTAGTAAGTGACAAGGAACAGGCTTACCACAGATTCCTTTGATGAGAAGCTAAGCCTTCTTAGCAATGTAGTTGGTAAAGATTCTAAAAAAAACTTAGAAAGCACTCTGCATTCAAGAACTTGGCCACTCCAACCCTGACCAGCAAAGCACAAGAACAGGTCGGCATTAACCCAACAACACTAGACAAAAGTCTGAGCCAGAATGGAAGGCAACTCTCTTAACCAGCCTTGGATAAGGACTGGATTCACCAATGCTTTAGGTGAGGAGGGAAAGGAAGCTGGTATCAATACCCTACTGAAAATCATTAATAATGTCTTACACATAATTATGCTGGAGCCAACTGCATAGTAAATTGCATTAAGCTCTAATTCCATGGTGTACGCTCCTTCAGTCTCGAGTGATCTTTTATGCTGTCTTTAGGGGTTAGCGATAGAGGTGCCTCCATTTGTCTGGATGAGTCCTCCCTGGCTTCACATCAAAATCCTGGGGCTTGGATTGGCAGACCCTCACAGAATGCTGTTGTAACAATGGCTTATTCTATCTTGGAATATTCCATAAGAAAAAAAGCTTCTGGCACGATGTCAACACTCATAACTTTTGTTGAATTTGTATCAGAAGCCCAGGAAACAGATTACAGTTACTTGTGGCCAGAGCTGGAGGTTGGAACCAGGAGAGAAATAATGAAGTCTTTCAGCAATGACAAACCAACACCATTGTTTTCAGTTTCTACAATCATTATGTTAGAATGACCAAATGTTCAGTTGCAAATAGCAACACCAAAAGTGAATAATTTTGGTGTCATATGGAGAGAGAAGTCAGAAAGGAGCTTTGAAATTACTCAAAGATGTAGAGAAAAGAATTATTACAGAAGAGAACTCTTTTGATTTGAAGAAACCAGAATTGAAATGATGCAAGAAGCCTATGGAAGAGTATTAGGATATGAATAGTGACACAGTCTCTTTTCATATTCCATAAAGGAGAGAAGAAGAAATAATTTTAGCTAAGTGAAAATTATTTGAAGAGTTAGAAGTAAGTTTCTTCTAACTTGAAGAGGAAGCAAGAACCTTCTAATTTGAAGAGGGGTATGACACTCAAATGATTTTCTGAGCATGGTTATGGAGGTTTCCCTCCCCTAGAAATATTCAAGAGCAGGAGGATTTACAACTCACGGTCTGGTGCAGCCAAGGAGAACCCTCCCTAGTGAAAAAGGGATGTACTCAATGACATTAAATAGATTGTTTGGTCCTGCATTTCTATAAAAAATGGAGAGATACTTATTTTTAGATTCTTGACTGTTATTTCTCCATCACTTGCCTTCCCACCCAATGTCACATTTTCCTTCTTAAATTTTCTGCAGGTATTTTACTACTAACTAGGGGGATAGGGAAATCAGTTAGGTAAGTTTATACCCAGCTGCTGCTATATAAGGAACAACTCTATCCCCTGGCAGAAGGATGAGGACAATGAAGTCAATAGAGCTGGGCACATCCTCAACTGCTCTAACCCCATCTTCCCAACAACTGCTGCTCCTGAAAAACTGTCTGCCAGGGTGTGAAGGGAAAGAATATTGAGCAGGGGGAATACCCTGTTGCAGTTTCTTATAAAAATGGGGATGTGTATGTGTGTAAATATTCAGACTGGATGAGACAGTACTTTTAGGAAAATGCAGTGGGGGACGAATTATGCCAACTCAGAATAAAATTAAACAAAAGTGTCAGGAAAGAGGTAACACAGATCTAAAGACTAAAAATCCATTTACTTGCCATGAAATTAGCTTCTCCCTCAAGACCATCTTTCATGGCCCAATAATTAGCCAAGGTTTTAGCAAGGTTTCAGGGACACATTTCTGTTCATTTACATGACTTTTTTGCCAAATATAAAATGTGGCCAACATAGACATCCTCACATTTTTCCTCATCAGCAACTTCTGAATTGGTCTTCTTTTAAGAGGACAAACATCTCTCCCATCTACAACTGCCCTTAGGATCCATTAATAAATGTTCCAACAGCCCTTATAAGGCAGCTAGAAAGAGAGAGCACTCCAAAAGAATTATGAGGAAAGGACATGAACATGTAAGAGGTCACTGGCCAATAAAACATAGACGCAATACTCAGCATCACTAATAAGACATGCAAACTCAAAAGGGTGAGGGCTAAAAAGATTGAATATACCCAAGGTTGATCAATGGGTGGAAAAACAGGTGGGGGCATAAACTAGTGTAATTTCCCCAAAGAGTAATTTGATAGGTCTATAAAAATTTTAATGCAAATAAACATTTCCCCAGAATATTCATCCTGCAGATATAATATGACAAGTGTCTATATTCAGAGATATTCATTAAAGTGATATTTGAAACGGCAAAAAAATCTGTAAACAACTTAAGTATCTATCAAAAAGGGGAACCAATTATAGCAATTATGGTGACACCATATAGTGGAATATTATGTAGCTCCTAAAAAGATTGGGTAAATCCTATATAGGCTAACATAGGAAACTGTCCAAAATAAATATTTTCTTAAACAATCAGATATACATTTATTTTAAAAGTCAGATCATATTAAAAGGCTTAGCACAAAATATCATAATTCCATTGCACCCCTCCCCAGTCCCCCAGTTCCTTCCCCAAAGACAATCACTATCTCTGGCATTTACACATCTTGTTTCTTATTTCTCCAATAGAAATATAATTTGAAACCACATATGTAATTTTACTTTTTCTAGTAGCCACATTTAAGCAAAGTAAAGAGAAACAGGTGAAATCAATTTTAATACCTTTTACTTAACCCAATATTCAAAATATTATCAAAATATTATCATTCCAACTTGTAATCAACATAAAATTGAACATCTTACACTCCTTTTTATTGCACTAAGTCTTCAAAAATTCAGTGTGTAGTTTACAGCACAATTCAATTTGGACCTGCCACATTTCCAGTGCTCATATGGCTACTGACCATTATTGGACCACACAGCTCCAAACAATCTAGAAATATGGCTGGCTTTTGATTCATTATGACTTCCCATTGTGCGTAAATGATAATACAGCTCTCCTAACACTGTCATCCCCTCTCCTTTCTCTCTCACAACCTTATATTACATTATACTTTTTAAATTAAATTTTCAGTCTTTACATTATATGTCCTTGCACACAATCACGCTAGTGTACTGTGATAACACTTCCTTTCTGGGATTTTTGTTTGTTTGTCCTGAATTTAGTAACTGCCTTGTTTGTTTTTTATTTGCTTGACTGTATTTAGCCCTTTTATACTAACTCTTTCACATCATCAGACAGTCTTTCAATACAATGTTCTACTCGTCAATGCCATCAGGCAATCTATCAGTTCCCAGTGGTCTCCCATCTTCCACTTTCCTGCAATTATACCCTTAATTTGGTCAAACTCATCCTCTAGTAGTTTTATCCAGTTTTTAAAAGCTGTACAATGGCAGAAAATTTAGTGATGACAGCTCAACCCATCTCCTGAGCCACCTCATCCCATCTGTACTGATTGCCTTCCACATCTAAAGCATAGCTGTCATCCTGGAATCTCCCTTCACCACTGCCCAGGAGATTCCCTTCCCTTCTCCCTGGTGATGGGTCTCCTAGTTTCTGCGTTCCATGCCTTCTTCTTTCTTGGCTTATATGCCCCAGGAGCTTCCTGGAAATGGAGACCTTTTTTTTGTTTGTTTGTTTTTTGTTTTGAGATTTGCCTTTTTGAAAGAATCTTTTTTCCCCCCACCTTCTCACTTGATTCATAGTTTGGCTTGGGATAGAAATTTAGACTGGAAGCCCATGTCCTTCGCATTTTTTAAAAAAGCATTTTCCTTTGTCTTTTAGTTTCTAGTACTGATGTTGAGAGTTCAAAGCTCTTTTGATTGTTAATCCTTTTCATGTGATCTGTTCTCTCTGGGAACTTGTAGGATCTTCCTTATTCCCAGTGTTACAAAATTTCACAATTATGCCATGCATATTTTTTCATCTATTGTGCTAGGCAATTATTAGGCTCCTTTCATCTCAAAACCCATGACTTTCAGTTCTGGAAAATGTTCTCTCCATCATGTTCTCTATTCTCTCTTCTTTCTTTCTGGGAGTTTCTCATTGGGTTGTTAGACCTCCTGGACTCATCCTCAAATTTCTTCTTTGCTCTCCTATTTTCAACTCTTTCCTTTTTGCTCTATTTTGAAAACATCCTTAACTTTATATCCAAACCTTCTTCTGAGTTTTCCACTTTTTATGTGTTTACAATATGCAAGAGTTCTTTTTGTTTCTAAATATTCCTTTTTCATAGCACCCTGCTCTTGTTTCATGGAAGAAATATTTTTCCTGGGAATATTAATGTCAAGTTTTCCTCCAAGGTGTTTTTCTGCTTGTTTTGGACTCTCCCTTGTTAGAGATGATCCTCAGATAGCTGGTGATCCTTGATTGTCTACTTATATTTTAAAAAGAAGGGAAGAAGAGGGTTGGAAGTTTTAAGACTGAGGATGTGATTTACTTTGAGCTTCACTATAGAATGACCTGGATGGCACAGGGTCCTTATATCTTTCCCATTGTATGAATCAGATTCCCTAGGGTTTACTCTTCCAGCCCCTACCCTGTAGGTGAAGGGCTAACTCAGGGAGCCAAGTGGTGAAAAATATTCGGCATGCATATGTTCACTTAATCCCCATTTTTAGCAGTCTATGCATTCAACTCTGCCTTGCATTCCCCAGTCTAGATTTCCTGCCCCCAAATCCCTTACTCCTCACCACTCTAAAACTCACATTTCCAGAGGGAAGTGGCACTGTCATCTGCTGAGCCTTTGAACATCCTGAGTTAGTGCAAGTGATTCTCAGCTTTTCCTATGGTCAGTTTAGGATTCAGCTTTCCTGGGTCTACTACATTAGTTATATTAGTTACCCCTCATCCACCTGTTTTTCTGCCTCCAAATATTTTTTAAGGTTTATTAATTTATTTCTCCCCACCCCATCATTGTTTGCATTTGCTGTGTCTTTTTTCTGTGTGCTGGTCTTCTTTTTAGGAGGCACCGAGAACAGAACCTGGGACCTCCTATGTGGGAGGGAAGTTCCTAATTGCTTGAGCCACCTCTGCTCCCTGCTTTGTTGTGCCTCTCATTATGTTTTTCCTCGTATCTCTTGTTGCGTCTGCTCGCTGTCTTGCTCATCTTCTTAAGGAGGCACCAGGAACTGAACCTGAGACCTCCCATGTGGTAGGCAGGAGCTCAATCACTTGAGCTATATCCGCTTCCCCATCCAAAATTTTAAGCGCTTCCTCTCCTATTCTCTCCATCCTTGTAAGTGTATGTCTCAAAAAAAAAAAAAAAAAAAAATCCCTTTCTGTAGTTTTAGTGGAGTTTTAGAAGGGAGTAAAAGAATTATTTAATCTGCCATCTTAACCCAGAAGTTGCCCAAAGAAATCTATTTTTAAAATAGAAAGAAAATTGCAAACCCAGTATGTTACGATTTATATGGGGAAAAAAGAGATGAGACTATATATAGGAAAATATATACATAGTAGACATATGGAAACATAAATGAGGATGAGAGTAATTTTACTCTACACTTTGTACCCTTTAATACTGGTTTATTTGTGTAAAACAATAAGCATGAAAAAAAGTTAAATACTAAAGACCTAGTTAAGAAATAAAACCAAATTTAAGAAAGCAAACATGTCATAAGCCAGCATGAACCTCTCTGAAACCATCACCTGCCCTAGCTTGTCAATTGTATCAGAGAGGTTATTACCAATTATGCATCTAAAAATTATACAAGTGCTATGCTTGGCTTAAGAATCTTTGAAAATACTTCTCTCGCGTACGCCATTTGCCTCAAAGTATATTAACAGTTTAGATTTTGATTTCTGGGCCAGTAAAAGAGGAGTGGTATGAAACCGACCAGGACCATCCACCTTGGCTCCCATGTCCTCCCTGTGGCCCCCAGCATCCCTCCCCCCAGCTCAGGCACACACCCATAGTCAGACCTTTCCAGCCAAGTGAAACCCTGAACATGTTTGATTTTGAGCAGATCATATATCACATAGCTAAAGTTGCTGCCAGTCTTGTCTCAGAGACTTCATTCTTTTAACAAATATTTATTTGTGGTAGAAAAGTACAATGATTTAGGTTTAAGCTCTGCATCTAGACTGACTGGGTTCAAATCCTGGCTCTACCACCAACTAGCAAATTACTTAACCTCTCTGTGCCTCAGCTTCTTCCTTTATAAAATGGAGATAAGGATATCTGCCTTCTCCGCCACAGGGAGTTCTAAGTGAATTGATACTTGTAAACTGTTTATTGAGTACCTACCCTATTCCAGAGCTGATTCTAGGTCCTGTGGATAAAGAAATCATCAGAATAGAGATTCCTGCTCCCATGGAACTGAGGATCTAGTGGGAAAGTAAGAAACTAATAAAAAATAAAAATAAAAAAAACCTGACACAAAACCCAAAAATCATACATTGTGATAAAGGCCATAAAGGAGGGAAGAAAGTGTGGTAAAGGTCACAATATGGGACCCGGTCCTCAACAAATTTTCGTAGCTCAGACAGGAATTCAATGGTTGCACAACAAATGGCATTCAGCAAAAGTTTCTTCTTTGCCAACACTTGGAGCGTTTTATAGATTCTTCTATTCAGGAATTCATTTTAAGAGAAAGGCTCCCCTTTTTAAAGGTGTGACAGACCATTGGAGTATCTTAATAAATAAGTAGACAGAGTCCAATGTACCTACACCCTGGAGAAAAGGAAAGCCATGAAGATTATTTCTCTCCCAAACTAGAGCATGCATGCCTATTTGCTCTCTACAGTAATAAAAGAATTGCTAGCATTTACTAAGCACTACATGCTAAGGCATTGCAGGTCTTATCTTGGATAGTCCCTAGTTTCACAATGCCAACTTTCTGGTTCCTGGGGACATGCCCAGGTGAGCCTCCTCACCCCATCGCCACCTATAGTTTTGTTTAGTCTATTCAACACACACCTGATGAGACACCCAACACCATGGAACCCAACCACTCACCAATCTTAGATCCCATCTAGGTGTAGGTAATAGTTTAAAGTAGTTTGCAATATTGATTTATGATAGTATGAAATCTGTGAGATGGTCAATCAAAGGGTCTTGGACAGCACCCAAGTACTATTATTCCCATGGTTAATGGACTTCAATTGACTATATAGTTGTGAATTTTCATCTTTTTTCCTGAGTTATCCAGGGTTCAAGCCTTGATGCAAACCATGACAGTGGCCTCCAGCCAGTCTCTGTCCCTGGTTTTCATGGTTAAAGGGGTTTCCCCAGCAGTTCAGTGAGAGAGAGAGAGGAAGGGTAATTTACTAAGTACTTCCCTTCCTTACAGTCACGAGGTCCCCTGCTATTTCCTATCTGAGGCACTCAATTAGAAAGTATCAATGAAGATGGCCATGATAAAATGTAGAAGTTACCTTATGACAAAGAGAACATAAAAGACATATATTTACATGTGCCCAACTAAATGTAAATGTATGAAAGATGGGCCTTGGGGTGATTCAGGACAGGAAAGATAGATCAAGGGGAGATTTAAAGAAGACTTGAATATAAATTTTCATTCATTCAATAAACACATTTTTATAGAGGACCTACTATGTACTGGGCACTGTGCTAGACACTGTGAGTACAATAGCAATATCAGCCATGTTATCTGCTCTCACAGAACATACAATAGAGTGGGAAAGACAGAAATTAATCAAATAGTTACATAAATGTGTGTACTGACTACAGACTGTGATAAGCATAGAGAAAGAAAATGGTTCAAGGAATGCCTGTAACAAGAACCTGAAACTGGGAGTAAATGTTTTCTTAAGAAACTGAGCCTTGAGCTCTGATCTGAAGGATGAGGAGAAGTTGATTGGGCAAAGAAGAGGAAATGGAGAGAAGAGTATTCCAAGTAACAGCATTGTGCACAAAGGCCCTGAGACAGGAAGAAGCTGGCACATTCAGGGAACTGGAAGAAAGAGCACAAAGAGGAGAGAATGGTACAAGATAAGACTGAAGAGCCACACTTTGCAGGGCTCTAGAGGCCATGTCATGTTACATCTCCAGCCTAAGAGCAATAGGGAGCCTTAGAAGGTTTTTAAACCAGGGATGGAAAGAGAACAGATTCACACTGTGAAAAGTTCACTCTGAAACCTGACTGAAAGTTATTTTAGTTGCTAGGTGAGAGATGATGGAAGGTTGGACTGTGGTGGTGGCAGTAGAGATAGAGAGAAGTAGATAAATCTGAATTATTTAGAAGGTAAAACTACAGGACTTCTAGAAGATTGTATAGGGGGTGAGGGAGTAGGGGGCACCTGCAATGACTCCTAGATTTCTACCTGAAGCTTGAGGAAGAAGGGAGTGGCACTGGCAAAAGCTGGGAGGAAGGAGAGGTAAGCTGTACACAGTGGAACTGAAAGGGTGGATCTGTCTAGGATTTATCTTCCTGAAGAGGAAATTTTGAAATACTTAATGATAGGAGACAACATTAGAAGATTCCCAGGAGGCCACTGCTTTTCTGGACAGAATGTCACACGAGAGTCAGGAAACTCTGGATCAGTTTTGGAGTTGGCCACAAATTAGTTGTATGGTCTTGGGCAAGTCACTTCATCTCTCCAGATTTCATTACCCGAAAGGTCCCTAACACCGTCCTCTCATATCAGAATCCCCTAAAGTGCTTGCTAAAATGCACATTTATGGACATCTGTCCCCCATTGGACAATGAAAAAGCATAGACTTAAAAGAAGTGCCTAAGCCATTTCATAAATTGATAATATAAATTCCAAAAATCTTATTTATGGTTTGTTTTAACTAACAGCACATTTATTATTACTCAAAATTATACTTGGTTTCTGTAGCCTTTGAAAAAATGTTCACAATTATCATTTCATCTTCCTACATACTTTGTGCTTGGAACTTGTCTCTATTGACAACTTGTCTTGATACATGTAAATCAGAAGTAATCCATTTGTTAATACTATATCTTGTAGTGAAATTTCTTTGCTATTATTATGTTCCAGAAAGTATTATCAGAGTCAGTTCAAATAAATAAAATCAACATTGGAAAAGAAAAAAAAAAAAAAATTGCCTAAGGTCACACAGATAGTAAGAGACAGAATGAAGAAGGTTCACATCTAGGTATGACTCACCCTAAAACAGTAAAGAGATGAGTAATTTAGAGGCGAGAATGGAGAAGATCCAAAGCAGCATTCCCAAAGCATCACCACTGATAGGTTTGGAGAAAAGCTACAGCTGTCCTTCCATCCCCTACTTCGGCAATACTTCAGTTAAGTTCCATTATTTCATCATTTCCTCTATTGTCCCAGGCCAGGTACCACTTCAACCTCAGAGACATATACAGACTCTGACATTTCATAAAATAATCCTAAAAACAAGGCTAAAATTTCCCATTGAAACCTAAAAGAATCAAATCTACCTCAACTCTACGCTGAAGCTATTTTTAACCCAGACACTAATAATAGTTTTTGTTTGTTTGTTTGTTTTTTAAAGATTTATTTATTTATTTATTTATCCCCCCCTTGCTGCTTGTGTCCGCTGTGTCCATTCGTTGTGCACTTTCTCCGTGTCTGCTTATCTCCCCCTTGCTGTGAGGTCCTGCTGCAGCAGCCCACCGCGCCGCGCCGGCCGGCCTGCCCTCACAAGGAGGCCCCGGGAAGCGAACCCGGGGCCTCCCATATGGTAAACGGGAGCTCTATCGATTGAGCCACACCCGCTTCCCCTAATAATAGTTTTTAAAGAATTACAACATGTTGACTCTGTAGAAACCATGACAAGCAAGGCATTGTAATTGAACTTTTAAAAAATTAGGTTGACACATCAAGCTGTAATATTTCTTATGAGATGGTATAATAAGAATGCCATGCAAAATTAAAGAGAGCTCTTCCAAGCATCAAATTCCCAAAAAGACATTATTTCATTGGAACTTTTAAAAAAATTATCCATATAAATAATCTCCAGAGTAGATCTGGGTTTCTGGGAAACTTAGAACTTTTGAAGGTCTTCATTGTTCCCTGATGGTTTCCAATGGGCTTGTTTTGTTTCTCCAACCAGTCTAGGATCAAATCTCATGCTTCCTTTAACACTCCCTCCAGTGCCTAGTACATATTAAGCATCTAGCATGGTACCTGGTGCATAATAATAATACTGAGAGCAATTATTTATTTATACTAAATACTTTACATGTTTTATCTGATTTAATCTTCACAACAGCCAATATAATTGGGGAATCTGAGGTCACACCATTAGTAAATGGTAAAGCTAGAATTCCCACTCAGGTCTGTATGATTCCCAACCCTCAAGAACCTATCTCTCACATTACACTGGTATTCACCAAACCACCCATTTCTTTCCTTCCTACTTGTTCCTCTCTTTCTTCCAAATGTATCCTCGTGCTCTTTTAATCACTGGCATAGTTAATAATACCATTATCTTAAGAGAAAACTATCACTCTCATGCCAGTAGATAGGATTGTAAAATGGCAGAAACTTCTTAGACAATTTCAAATGCATAGACCATTTAATCCAGCAACTCCACTGCTAAAGATGTAGCCAAAAGATATACTCCAGCAACTATGCAAAACAAGTGTATGTAGTAATGTTCACTATAGTATAATACAGAAAAATGACTGGAAACAACCTAAATGTCCATCATTAGGCCATTGGCTAAATAAATTATGTTTCTTTTTATGGAATATTATGTAGCTCTAAAAAATAATAAGGTAGATATATGTGTATGGAAAGAGCTTCAAGAAATATTGAGTTGAAACAGAAGGAACAGAGCATTATATGTAGTATGACCTCACTTTTGATTAGTTAACTCAATAAAAAGATATACACATGTAAATGTAACCCGATGTCATTGTTGAAGTATTTCCCAATTTATGTTCCTTTATCAGCAGGCTTGTTTCTCTCTCTGGTCTCTGCATGTAGCATTTAGACTAAGACATAGTACTAGAGTTGAGACAGAGGAAGATATGTCATAGGAGAAGTCCCCAGAAGACAGGAAGGAGAAGTAAAATAGTCCAACCATCAGGCTCACAGGCTCAGTGGGCTGTGGGAAGAAGAGAGGCCTGGGGGGCAGGAAGTGGGGGCGGGGGAGAGACACGACAGAGAGTGAGACAAGTGTGTTATGGAAATCCTGCCTCCCAAGCTAAAATCCCAGAGGGTGGGTGTTAGGCTGAGGGGAAAGTTAAAAGCAGAGGCCCTCTTGTTTCTTTTCCATTTAAGATGCTGGGAAGACAACTGCCTCATATAGTGCCTCACACCTTTCAACAGAGGGGTGGGGGGAGAAAAATGCAGGGTGAAGTGTGATGAGGCAGAAGAAGGGCCTGAGTTTAGTGACCCCTCAGCTGACATGTTGTGTGGGAGTGTATACAAGTTCCTTTGTCCCTGGGAAGGGCACAGAATGTGGCCGCTAGCATTGCCAACATGTTACTCTCTGGCACTCTCCTCTGCCAGGTCAGCCAAGGAGGCCCTGTGTTCCAGACAATACAACTACAGGAAGTGGGAGCCTCAGTCAGCCTGGGTCACTGAGGGGAGCTGCCTGGAGCAGGACCCAGACCTGCGGCAGACCATAACTGACCAAGCAATGAACTTGTATTGTGTTAAGCCATTGGGATTTGTGGGGTGTAAGTCACTGCAGCATGACCTACCCTGACTAATTCATAAACCAACTTGCAAAAGGTATTCTGAAGAGCTGAAGACTGACTGGGTGCTAAGTTGTGAGTGAGAAAACGGCCAGGGGAAGAGGTGAGAAAGGGCAATCAGAACAGAGGGGAAGTCGTGAGCAAAGGCTAGAGGCCAGAAATGGCCTGGTTGTGGGTAACTGCAGATGGTTCAGGTATCCTGGTATGCAAAGAGGAAGGCAGAGAAGGGGCAAGAGAAAGACCAAATCATGGAGCTCCTTGCAGGCCATTTAAATAGCTTGGCCTTTATCCTGGAGGAGATGGGGACCATGCAGGGTTTTTAAGCAAAGGAATGACATGCTTATATGTGGCCATGCAGAGGAGAGACTGGGGCAGGCCTGGAGGCAGGAGCCCAAGATGAAATTAAAACAACTTATAGAAAGTATCCAGTGCAGTACCTGGCTTGCAGAAGTACATTGCTTCTCTTTTCCCTGCTCCTTGCTCATATATTAATGCAGTTTTAGAAACTAGCCAATACCATGGAGCTCAGAAGTCTTATTTTTAGACTCTTTAGAAATAACTGCTTCATTATACAAGAATGTATATACAAGGATATCTCCTGCAGCTTTGTCTGTAGAGATAGAAAACTGAAAACAACCTGAATGTCCTTCAAAAGAAAATTTGTTGAATAAATATTGTGGAACATGCTATATTGTATACTATTAAAAATAACAAAAGCTATGTTAGTTGACCTGGATTGGGTATCTATGACATAACATTAAGGGAGAAAACCAAGTTGCACTATAATGGGTACTGTATGATTTCAATATTATAAAAACAAAACAAACCCTGAACCCTAGGTATATGATTAGGAAGTCTGTTTGCATCCATTCATGTGAGCCTGTGGCACGGTGTGGAAGACAACACAGACCATTAACAGTGGCCATCTCAAAGGCCTGGCAGTCTTGCAATAGTTAAAATAAGCACATGTTGCTTTTATACTTTTTAAAAATTGATAGAGAAATGAGAATTAGAGAACTGGAATTGGTAACACTCTTCTTATTCTGATTATAAACAATTGCAAAGGCATATAGCCAATCTTTCAGCCAGAAACTTCCCACTGAAGTTTCTTCTTGCCTCTGGAACACAATTGTTTTTTAATCTAATGCCCTATGTTGATTTCTCTATGATAAATTCCAATGGACTGCATTTAAATGGATCCAGGTCTGCAATGCTTATTACAGCCTGAGAATTACTCCCTGAGAGGAAGCATCCTTCCCTTTTAGGAAAGGAATGGGCCTTCCCATCAGGATAAGCAAATTATCTTGGGCTGTGGATACAACCAATCTTGCAAAAGGATTTATTGGCCTTCAAAGACCAAGAATATGCTAATCAAGCTGAATCATTGAAAGTTCCTTGAGGACCTGGGAAGGCTTGTAGTAGTTGCTCAATAAATGCTTATGAACTGATTATAACTTACTTAAAGCAAAGCACTAACCTCCTGGTACTGTCATCTGCCAGCATTTCATACCAGGTAATATGAAAAATAACAGCCCCCAGCTTCCCAGGTTCACAATCTTGAGAGATATAAGGGTGCTGAATTTAAGGTGCCTGTAGGACATCTAAGTGGAAATGTCCCATGGGCCATCTAGAGCACAGGAGAGAGATCTGAGCTAGGTAGATAATCTTGAGAATCCTATATCTAAAAGAGAATGGGTGAGTAAAGCCATGTAAGGATGGGCTGGCCCATAGAAGATGCAGAGAGAAGAGGCTGAGGCAGTTTACTGGAATCACAGACTTGCAGTTTTGAATGTTCCTTAAAAGCACAAAGTCCCTGTGTTCAAATCTGAGCTCTACCCTTTGCTGGCTGGGCGCTCTTGGACATATTACTGAACTTTTCTAATTCTCCATTTTCTCATCTGAAAAATCCAGTTGATAACTGAAGCTCCCTTAGAAGATCATGGTGAGGCCTAAATGAGGTAATATACAAGACACACTAGGAACATGGTGAGCCCTCCGTAATGCTGCCTGTTATGGGGACTGTCTAGGTCACTGGTCTGAGGAACATCCAAGACTAGGAAGGAGTGAGGGATGGGAAAAGGGTTGCACAGAGAGAGAGGAGGGGCCAAGACCAGCAAGAACGAGTGGTCAGGAGCATCAGATAAGCCGGAAGAAAAGAAAGATTAGGACAGCAAAGCTTCCATCGGATTAGTAGCAAGGAGGTCACTAGGACTGAGCCAAAGCTGTTTCAGGGCAGAAGTCATGCATTCCCAGCATCCTGAGAGGCCCAGGCACCAAGTTAAGGGGGGTAAAAGTAGTCTTTTATTTAATATTTTTCTAAGAGCCAAAGGAATGCACAATCAATGCAGAAGACTTGGAAAACAGAGAAGTACAAAGAGGAAAAAAGTATCACTTCTTCCACCACTCAGAGACAGCTACCTTTTTCTCTATGTATATGTATTTACAACAGAGTTAATAAGAATAGTTTATCTTGTCTTGTGACAAGCATAATCTTTATTTACCCAATACTTCAAAATCTATTATTTGAAGATATGAAGATACTAGAAGAAAACCTGTTAGAATATTTTTATGATATTAGAGTAGACTAAGCCTTTTTAAGTATGTCACAAAACCTAGAAGTCATAAAAGAAAGGAAATAAAAAGTCTGCTTCATATAAATCAAAATTTTCTGCATGACAGAAAAAAAAAAACACCATACATTAACTGGGTAAAAAGATGAATGATAGGGGGACGGATGTGGCTCAAATGGTTGGGCGTCCGTCTGCCATATGGAGGGACCTGGGTTCGATCCCCGGGACCTCCTGGTAAAATAAATATATATATATCTAGAAGGCGCATGGGCTGCCAGGCTCTGTGTGCCGGTGAGCCGCCAGGCCCCGGGAGCCATGCAGCAAGATGATGACGTAAAAGGAGAGAGACAAGACGAGATGCTCCGAAAGCTCCGAAAACCAGGAGCCGAGATGGTGCAGATGGCAGAACACCTCTCTCCTACATCGGAGGTCTCCAGGATCGATTCCTGGTGAAGACTGGAGGAGGAGGATGAGAAGAGATGGAGCAGACACAGAGAATTGCCCAGCGAATGGACACAAAACAGCAAATGGGGAAGGGGGGGTTTAAAATGGATCAAGTAAATAAATAAATCTTTAAAAAAAAAAAAAAAAAAAAGATGAATGATAAACTAAAAATACATATGGAAAACAAAAG
>JAQZBX010022210.1:0-31738 GCA_029593785.1 Cabassous unicinctus | reverse complement strand
GGGAATGTTGCCTGTAATCAGTTGCTCTTATAGTTCCTTTTCTTTTTTTCTTTTTAATGAATTCTTCAAATTAGAACATACAAAACATGGTTGCCAGAAAGATAGCTGTGGATGGGCCTAAAAGCACATCGAATAATACTTTTTCTCAAGAGAAAGGAGTATCATACTTTTCAAAATTATAGAAAATAGCTAGAATTATTATTTATACTAGAATCCTCATTGTTTTTTAAATAAAAGGAAGTTTCGGAAAATACATAAAAATTGATGGATATATGTAGACTGCCTAGAGGCAAAGCATTAGAAATTTAATAGGGGGATCTAAGGGCCAAGCATTAGAGAGAATTGGCTATTGTCCTGCAAAGATATAGGGGCCCACGTAAGGAGGGTCTGTTCCCAGGTCTATGTGTCTTAGGCCACCCAAGGGGTAAGGATTCCCAGGCCTGCCATTGGTCACGTCTGCCAAATTACCAGGAGGGAGGCCCAAGGACAGCCTTGTAACAAGATGGGAGCCTAAGTTGCTCTGTCCTGTCTGAGCTGTGTCTGCCAGACCCCATCCAGGGGTATTATACCATTCCTGGATTTAGGGAATATTTCCCCTGCCAAAGCACAGAGGGAGGGGAAATACTTCTGCTCTGGAAAACATGGCACCCCTCTGACAAAGGGAGGCAAGGATCTGCAACCCTTACGTTGCTGCTGATTTCATGGCTGAGGCTTTTTGTCCCCTGACCCCATGGGTTATAGAGAGTCCAATACTTAACTGTGGACCCTAACCCCTCTGAGGTTGATTGGAATACCCTGGAGAGAGAGGTGGCAGGATATGAGACTGCGCGGAGGGCTGCCCTCAAAATTTTCTGGCAATAACCTACAAGGTAAAACAAACCCAGGGTAAGGAGGGTACTGAAACCAAAACCAGAAATGTTATCAGGCTAGAAAATCAAACCGTTCTTAGTTCAGCAGGAAGGAGAAACTGTACCTGGCTGGTTACTAAGTGTATTCAACCCAGAGTCAGAATTATTAATAACCCCCAGGAGATGAGACAATTAGCTAGGTACTGTCAAGGAATCCAGATTACATAATTAACTCCCAGGCCTCCATGCTAAATGTATTCATGATTACCTGGGTCCTGCTATATAAAAAAGGAATAGGGGTCATCCCATACATAGGATAAGAAGGTCAACAATGCAGAGGAGGAGAGTGAGAATGAAAAGGCCTCTAAGACCCCTCCTCAGCCCCTCCTCACATGGATTTTTATGGCCTGGAAGAGAACCTATCCCTCAGGGGCTATTATAGACACCAAGGCTGAGCCACTTGGAGGACCATAGAGGAAGCAAGGAACCTCCTGTGTAAAATAGAAATGGTATGGGTATAACATTTTAATGCCCACCTTGATAATGACTTTGTTCAATGGAACAAGGAAAAGGGGGCAGATTAGTTGCTGTGAGTCTTTAATATGGGGTCGGAATTGCCCCTCTTCTCCTCAGCAAAAAAAAAGAAGAAAAATGGAGGCAATTTGCTGGTGTCTCTAAAGAATCCGAGCCCTTCCCCTATTGACTTAAAAAAAAAAAAAGAGACGCCTATCCATAGCGGGTACTACTGCCAAGGCAGATGCCCACTGGCAAATAATTAATGAAACCCAACTGCTACTTAAAAAGGTTGAGATAATGCAATGGGCATGAATTTCTTTGACTATACAGACAAAAGAGAACTAGAGTGTGTCTCCAGCCCTGGGGAAGCCCCCTTTGACACTAGTTTTCTTACCAGGAGTCCCCTCTGCCACCAACTTACCAGATTGCCTTGCTCAACCTTATAAGCAAGGTTCATACTATCAGAGGCTATGGATGGAGTGGAACTATTGGGAGGACTTGAGTGAGACTGGCATCAAAGTCACAGATCCTGGATTATCAGGCTTAGGCAGCACAAGGGACCACAAGGCCCTCTCCTGGAGAGCTCTCAATTCCTTCTCCTGCATGTCAAAGGCCCAGTCCCCTAACCTACCTCCTGGGAGTTGTGACTACTGGAACAATTTTTATTAAACAGCTATCCCTAGTCTTGGCACCTTTTGCTGTTAGTCTCCCCATTATAGGTATTTATGCTTTAATAGGACACCTGGAATAAGATCAAATCTTTGGCTCCCTTGGTGGGCCATGCCAAATGGGACACCTGTGGAACTGGCCCTGCCAATCAAGGTGATGAATGCTGCAATATCATCTGAAAGAAGGTACTGTGGGGCTCTGGCCTATAATCCAAGATCTTCTCAAAGAAGGAGTCATTCATTAGACCTACCACCTCCCCATACATAGCCCTGTTCTGCCAGTACTTGAAGCCTCCACCCATGAGGGGCAATTAACCATAATTATATCAATGTTAATGCTGGTATAATTAATTAATCTAATTAATAAAAGATATACAGAGGAGTCTGGGCAGTTGTTTTGCTATGACTGAGTTGGCCAACATGTTTTACTAAGAGAAGAGAGGGAGAGGGGAAGGGGAAGAGGGAAGGGCAGGTGGGGAGGGAAGAGGAGAGGAGAGGAGAAGAGAGGAGAGGAGAAAAATTCCTAACCACTATGGCCAGATTCTTAACAAATGGTCTTTAAAAAACTGTTTAATGCTGGCACTATTTTGGTGGTTTGAAGCTGTTTGTGTCCCAGAAAAACATAGTTCTAAATGTAATCCATTTCTGTGGATGTAAACCCATTTTAAGTAGGACTTTGTAATGAAGTTATTTCAGTTAAGATGTGACCCACCTCATTCAGGATGGGTCTTAATTCTCTTACTGGAGTCATTTGTAAGATAATGAAATTCAGATAAACAGAGAGAAAGCCACAGAAGCAAGAAGCTGAAAGCAACAAAACACGGAAGAGAAGGGAGAGACCATCATATGCCGCCATGTACAGAGGAACCAAGGTTGGACGGCAGCCAGTCTTTGAGAAGAAAGCATCTCCTTGATGATTCCTTGATTTGGACATGTTTTCAGCATCAAAACTGTAAGCTGATAAATTCCTGTTGTTTAAGCCCTAACCCATTTCATGGTATTTCTGGAGCAGTCTTGGAAATCTCTAAAGAGGGCCTCCAAGAGGACCTAGCCACACTCACTCACCATTTACAAAAATAAAGCTGAACAATAGTACCCCATAAAATACAAGGGCCATCATACTGTCAAATTCTTGGGCAAAAACTGGTCCACTAAAACAGCTATATTCCTACCACCATCAAACACAAGCCCATCACAGACATTAAGACATGAACAACACTTGCTAGAATTATTTATGTTCTGGAAGTAACACATCCCACATATCTCACTCTCCTTATAATCCATATACAAAAATCATCTGCTGCTTTCCACTGGGGAGAGCCCCAACAATGAGCCTTAGAATTGGCACAATAGGCCATTTCCTAAGCCTTGCCCCTTATCCCACTGGGAACAGATTTTAAATTAGAGGCCTTTGCTACCACTGAATATGTCTCTTGGAGTCCTTGAACTAAGCATGGCAAATCTTGGTTGTTTACTGGGCTCTTCTAAAAATGGCGGCCACTACCCATCAGAATGCACATGCCAATTCCCATAAATACCATGGGTGAAAGGTAATTTTCAGCATGAGCTCAGCATGGTCACTGAAGCCTCACTTGTAAATTGGTCCTGACAAACAGGACCTCTCCAAATTACAGGAGGATGTGGCTTTCCACATATTCAGCCTCTTGCCCACGGATCCTGAGATGCCATTGATGGATCCCCATTGTCCCCTCCCCTAGCCAAGTAAGGGGCCCCAAACTGCCTGACATTGAAAGGAAGTCAGTATATGTCACTGATAGCAATGCTAACGTTGTATGCAACACAGCTCTCTGGAAGGCCATGGCAGAGCAACTGGCCTCAAATATCTCACTTACTTATGGTGGCCGTTTGGGGTCTGCACAGTTGGCAGAGCTGGAAGTGTTCCAGTTAGCCCTCCAGGATGCTCTGAGCTGCCAGATACCAAATCTCCAAATCTTTACAGAGTCTTGGGTGGTGGCCAAAGAGCTGGAGGCAGGGATCGGGTCAATGGAAACAAAATAATTTTGTCCAAAAAGGGAAAATATTAAATACAAATGAGTTTTATGGCTAAAAGATTTCAAAGTGAGTTGGGAGGTCATTCCAGAGGTTATGCTTATGCACATCTCAGCAGAATCTCATTGACTGCCAAAATAAATATTGCCTCAAACACTGGGTCTCCTGAGGGCTCTAGAGACATCTAGACACTATAAGGCAGGGCAGACAATCTCAGGAATTCGGCACCCTGTCAGTGGGCCTTACTTTGGAATATATGCTCCCCAATGTAACAGAGTTAGACTCATTTATAATTTTCTTACACATGGCTCTTCTGCCCCCTTTATTTGAACCTATAATTAGCATTATACTTATTAAATATATGTCCCAGAGATGTAAATCTTTGGTCTGTTCATATGCCAGTTGAGCCCTGAATCTCATCAGAGTTGCAACATCTACCCTCCTGTTCAGTGGACTCACCCAGGACAACCAACAAAAGTTTGATGATGGGCAATGCCCATCCCAAAACACAGAGAGTATCTGCAACTGCAAGCAAGACAGTTTCACCCATCTGCCCCATGGAATCTAAGGCCCCTCTCAATCGGAAACAGAGTGGGCATATCCATCCCAAAGTCCTCAAGACTGAGGAATGACCAAATATAAGGGGGAAATGCAACTCTGGACTAAAGCAGACTTATTACTATTCTAGCAATGGAAGAACTTGTAACATTGATATAAAGGCAGTGATCACCAGAGGTTCTGAGGGGAAGGCGAGGGAAGAATAGGTGTAACATGGAGCCTTTTGGGGATATTGGAATGGTCTTGCATGATGTTGCAATGACAGATACAGGCCATTATACATTGTGTCAAAACCTATAAAATTGTACAGTGCAAAGTGTAAACTATAATGTAAACCATGGTTAGTAGCAATGCTTCATACATGTTCATCAGTTGTAACAAATGTACCACACTAATGAAAGATTTTGTTAATGGGGGAAAGTCAAGGAGGGGTAGGGGGTGGGGTATATGTGAATCCTCTATATTTTTTATGTAACATTTATGTAATTTAAAGCTTCTTTAAAAATAAAAATAAATAAATAAATAATTTAAAAAAGAAAGGCTCTTGGGGACTGCATATTTGAAAATAGCTTGCACCCTCACCCATTTCCACACATGCTTTACTCACATTTTTGCCACTTGTTCAATTACACCACTGATAAAATACCCTAAATTAATTCCTATACTGTATATCCAATGGGTCCCTTGGACACCGCCCACTCAGGGTCCACAAGCTTCCCCTACCACCTGACAGTCTGGGCCCAAAGCACCTCTGCCCTAGTGGAGTAGGCACATAAAAAGAGATTGCCTCACTGGCCAAATCAGACTACTTGTACTCCAAAAACAAAGGCATCCCATAGATGGGGTCACATTCCACAGGGTCAGGGTGGGGAATAAAGCTTACCCCGATTACCATATTAATTACAAGGAACCACTTCCTATCACTGCCAGAGTCAAACAGTGGAATGGTCTGGGTCAACTTTAGAGATGAAGAAAAGCTACATATGGTGGATGCCAGTCACATAAAAAAATGACCTCCTTTTATCCTGCCATGAGTACTGTATTAGTCTGCCAAAGGGGTGCTGAGGGAAAGCACCAAAAATCTGTTGGCTTTTATAAAGGGTATTTATTTGGGGTAAAAGTTCACAGTTACAAGGCCATAAAGGATCCAACTCAAGGATGCTTTCTCACCAAAGTCAGTTGCGACATGTTGAAACAAGATAGTTGCTGATCTCTGCCTGGTCTCTCCTTTCCTTCTGGGCTTCCAGTCCTTTCTGTCTCCTCGTTAGGGCTCATCTCTCAGGGCTTCCTATATCAGTCTCAGCTCTCTTCCCAAGGTCAGCTGTAAGCTATCAGAGAAATGGTCCAACTCTTCCTGGGGCCCCAGGATCAAACATGACAGAGCTCTCTCTCTTCCCATGTGTCTTCTTGAGTAAGTTTCCATTTATATCACCCACCAAGGGGGTGGGGACTGAACCTGAGTTACCCCTTACTGATATAGCCCAATCAGAAGCCCTAAATTGATTTTGTGAAGTAAACCTAATCAGAGACCCTCCAGTATAATCAAAAGTGTGTCACAACCAGAAGAATAGATTAGTTTACAACATAATCTTTCTGTTTTTGAGATTCATAAAATAATCTCAAACTGCCACAAGTATGGATTACCCACAAAAGGCACATCAACCAGGCTGGCAAACATGACATAGAGCCAGTCCTGAGAGAAAGCATTACTTAATTTCTTAGCAAGGGAGAAACAATACCAGGTTCAGTGGTCATGAAGCAATTAGCAGTCCCAGAAGCTGGTCTTCACCAATGTTTATTCTGGCTCTGGGTTTTATAATTTTGCTGGCTGTGTGGGCTTACTTACCTACCCACAAAGCCTCACCATTCAGGTCCAGGAATGCTCACTCAATATCTGGCTAATCTGAAATTTGTACCCAAGGATGGGACAGAGATTACTGGTTGTCACTTGTCAACCACTTGAGGCACCCAGCATGCTACTGAACATGGCTAATGACCTAAAGTTATTCAATTTATATATCAAATGGGCCCATGGGCACCAATGCATAAATGATTCTTGACCTAGGCATAACCTAAATTAGATTCTCATGTAGCAACAATGGCCCCATGAGAATAATAAAATCAACCTGCATGGCTAATTGTCCTCTACCCCAGACTGCCAGACATACTACTCTAAGATAAGAGCTTAGATTGCAAAGAGAGCCTATGAAAAATCAATACACAATTGGCATTTAAGTGTAGACACAACATATTCTTCCTGTGGAGGGACATGCAGGGGACTGTAAAAACACACAGCCAAAGCCTCTGCTGGTATATCCTAGACAAACCCCTAAAAATCATGGAATTCTGGGTTGACAACCATTTTACAAAACCTACTGAGATGTCATGACTAGAACTGTCCAGTGGTATTCAAAAGCCCATGACAAAATTCCCCATCCTTTATGGATTGCTACTTGGGAGTGATACCCATCCCTGATTTGGCCCCTGCAACCACTTTGCCTCAGATTACATCGCCCCAGCCGATGAACTTGTAGCTGGAGAAGACTTCCAATCCTGACAAATCAATTACAGGAGATGAAGTACAGGACCTACAGTGTCGCTTGCAGCCCTGGGACGCAGACTTGGAATTATACCTTGCAGAGATTGCCAACTGCCTGCCCAGTGAGCCCATGCAGTACGTTAAAGCCTGCAAAATTCTAAGCCACTCCCTCCACAATTGTCAATTCACTCTGAGATTAGCAAACTTCTACTGGTTAGTTAAGCAATGTCTATTTGACTCTACAGATGTTGTTAGTCATGAAAACCCAGCAAATGCAACTGGTACACCACACCCCGGGGCTAATGAAGCAAGAGCATAGCTCCCTAGCTCAAATGGTCTTTGACGATAGACTAGCATTTTTTATTTTTTATTTTTTATTTTTTTTGAGGTACTGGGACTGGGGATTGAACCAGGGACCTTGTATGTGGGAAGCCAATGTTCAACCACTGAGCTATACTGACTCCCCCGATAGACTAGCATTTGATTATCTGCTGGGTAAGGAGCAGGGAGGAGGTGTCTGTGCTATGACCGGTACAACCTATTGCATGAACATCAACACCTCAGGGCAAGTCCAATTTACAAAAGATACAATAACAGATACACACTATTAATAATATCTCCAACACCTTTCTTATAATGTATAATTCACCTTGAACCCTATCTTCAAGCCCACCTGGGAGATTTCTCATGGCTAAGACCCACAGCTTGGGGTGACTGGTTCTGCCGGACAAGACAAGGCCAGGACAAATTTTTATTATGATTATTGTGCCCTTATTTAGGCTGATCATTCAAACCATAATGAACAGCTTAAATATGTCCTTAAATATCTCAGCTACTCAGGCCACAGCCATCTTGAAAATTGATGCTGAAGTACCACAGGGTAGAGTGTAATGGCAATCATATTTGGTGCCTTGTCATCTTGACTAGTCATAAATTCCCCTTTTGAGTGTCCACCCCAGTTAGCTCTGTGTTGGGCATAACGACAACTAGCAAGGCATGCACCTCTATATGGTTTGATGATAAGAGCTGCCTTCAGCTTCTCCAAATGGCCCTTGCTGCATAGGCTTTTCACACCCTGTAGTTGAAAGCTGCCAATCCCCAGAAGTCACAGGAAAGCCCTGCTCCTTCCTTCTGGGTCACGTCTTCTTTTTCTTCCCCCCTCCTCCACTGACCCTTGTGGGAAGTTAAGTTAGGTAAACTCTGGGTCCCTCTGCAACCCTCATTCTCCCATCTCCTCCTCCAGGCCCTTTGATCTAACAAGCTGTAATTTCATGCATTTACACCACACATCACCCAAAGAACTTCCACATAACATCCAAAACAATGGAATCATACAATACAGTCTTTTGTAACAGTTTTCTTTCACTTAGCATAATGCTTTCAGAATTCATCCATGTTGTAGCATGTATCTGTACTTCATTTCTTTTTATTGCCAAATAATATTCAATTATATGGATATACCACATTTTATTTATCCATGAATCAGTTGATTGGCATTTGTATTGTTTCTATTTTTTGTTTATTATAAATAATAGTGTTGTATTAGGGTTGTCTAGGGAAACAGAACCAACAGGATATATATTATATATATACATATATATAATGTAAAATTTATAAGACTTTTTTAATAGGAATTGGCTCATGTGACTGTGAGGATTGTCTACACCAAATTCTGTAGGGCAGGCTTCAAGCTGGAAACTACAAGGAAGGTTTTCAATGAATTTTCCAGGATAAGCTGGCTGGCTGAAGTAGAAATGGAAATTCTCCCTTCTGACTGCTAAAATCGTCACTTCTCCTTTTTCTCTTTTAAAGATGTATTTTCTTTCTTTCTTTCCCACCCCCTCGCTGTTTGTGCTTGCTGTAAGCTCTCTGTGTCTGTTCATTGTGTGCTCTCTGTCTGCTCGTCTTTTTTTTTTTTTTAGGAAGCACAGGGAGCTGAACCCAGGACCTCCCATGTGGGAGGGAGGTACCCAATCACTTGAGCCACCTCTGCTCCCTGCTTGTTGTATCTCTCATTGTGTTTCTTTGTTGTGTGTCCTCATTGCATCATCTTGCTGCATCAGCTTGCCGTGTCTTGCTCATCTTCTTTAGGAGGCACTGGGAACCAAACCCAGGACTTCCCATGTGGTAGGTGGGTGCCCAACTGCTTGAGCCACATGTGCTTCACCACTTCTCTTTATAAAGCCTTCAATTGATTGGGTGAAAGATCTTTCATTGCTGAAGGCAATCTCCTCAGTAATCAGCCATAGATGCAATCAATTCTTACTAATGATTTAAGTCCAGGAAATATCCTCACAGTAACAATCAGGATAGTGCTTACTTGACCAAACAACTGAACACCATAACCTAGCCGTGCTGACACATGAATTTAGCCATCACACTTGCTAAAAATATCCATGTATAATTTTTATATAGATATATGTTCTCATTTCTTTTGTGTATATATCTAGAAGTGGAATTTCTGGATCATATGAAAACTCTACATTTAACATTTTTGAGGAACTGCCAAGTGCTTTTCCAAAGTGACTGTGTCATTTTATTTTTCCCACCAGCAATGTATGAGGGTTCCAATTTCTCCACATCCATAGCACTCATTATTGACTGTCTTTCTTATTTTAGCTATCTTAGTGTGCGTGAGGTAGTATCTCTTTGTGGGTTTGATTTATATTTCCCTGATGATTAATGATGTTGAGCATCTTTTCATGTGTTCCTTGGCCATTTGTATATCTCCTTTGGAGAAATGTCTATTCAAATCCTTTGCTGATTTTTTCATTGGACTATTTGTCTTTTTATTGTAAGAGTTGTAAGAGTTCTTTATATATTCTGGGTTCAAGTTTCTTATCAGATATATGATTTACAAATATTTCCTCCCATTCTGTGGGCTGTCTTTTCACTTTCTTGATGGTATCCTTTGAAGCACAAATGTTTTTAATTCTGATGATGTCCAATTTATTTTTTCTTTGTTGTTTATGCTTTTGGTGTCTTGGTGTCATATCTAAAAAGTCATTGCCTAACCCAAGGTCACAAAGATGTACTCCCATGTTTTTCTCTAAGAGTTGTGTGATTTTAGCACTTTCATTTAGGTTTACTATCCATTTTGAGTTAAGTTTTGCATATGATGTGAGGTAGGATGCCAACTTCTCTCTTTTGATTGTAGCTATCCAGTTGTGCCAGCACCATGGTTGAAAAGCCTACTCTTTCATTGTTGAATTGTTTTGGCATCTGTGGCAGATTAAGTTATGTACCCCAGGGGGTGGGGAGGATATGTGTTCTTAATCTTAATCTATTACTGTAGGTAATAGGACTTTTTGAAGATGTTAGTTTTAGGTAAGGTGTAGCCCAACTGAATGAGGCTGGGCCTTAATCCTATTACTGGAAGCTTTGTAAAAAGAATGCCATTCCAAGGAGCAGAAGCTAGAAGTCAACAGAACCCGGAAGAAAAAGTAAGGGATATCACTATGTGATGGGAAAACAAAGAAACCCCGAGGATTGCCAGACTGCAAGAATGCTACTCACCCCAAGAGGAGTAAGCCTTCCAGCCTCCGAAACCACGAGACAAAAAATTCTTGTTGTTAATCCATTTTGTGATATTTGTCATAGCAACTAGGACACTAAGACAGCACCCTTATAGAAATTTGTCTGACCATAAAGATAATGGCATATTTCTCGACCCTCCCATTCTATTCCATTTATCTCTATGCCTACCTTTATTCATAGATGTTTTGAGTCTTGAGGGAATATTTGCCATCCAGACTAGGGCTCTAGGGGAGCAGGTGTTGGGGGCAGAGAGTATTCCAGACAGAGATAAAAGCTAAAAGCATAAGTAGAGAAATGGAAGAGGAGCACCGTGACCTCATGGGGAACAATAAAGAATAGGTTTTGGTTAGAGCATCAACAGCTATACAGTATAGGACAGGGTGGAGAGAGAGTAAGGCCTATGGCTAAGGAGTTTAACCTTTATCCTACAGAAATGTGAAGACTTTAAAGCATGATTGTATTAGACTCTGGAAAGGCCTCTCTAGTAGTGTGAAAGATGAATTGCAAAGACATGATAGGAAAATATTTCAGAAGTTTTCTTGTTATGTCCAAGCAGGCAATCAGAAGAGCCTGAAGTAAGGCATTAGCAGTGGGGCCAGAGAAGAGGGATGGATGTATTTGACAGATCTTTAAGGAGAAAAATCAGTAAGAGCTGTTCACAGTTGGATGAGCTAAGCTGAAAGGGAAGAATTATGCTTGAATTCCATGTTGCTGAATTGTGCTCACCATCTAGCAAGAGAGCACAACAGGGGGACTGGATTTGAGCAAAACCAGTCATTCCTAGCTGGGATGTGATGAATATTCCTGAGTACCTTTGTGTGCCAAGCACTATATTAGCTGTTTTAAATATAGTATTTCACTTCATTTACATGCATTATGTCAGTATTCCTATAAAATTTTATTGACTACATTTTACAAAAGAGGAAACTAAGTCTGAAGAAAGATACAAAACCTATCCATGTCATATAGCTAGTTGGTATTGGAACAGTATTAAAACCCTGATCTATGTTTTTTAAATAACTATACCATTTAAAGTAACTTTAATGACTATATTTCATTCTAGAAAATCACTGTGGAAGAAATAAACTGTGTAAACTCAAAACCTGAACTCTAATCCATTCTTTTCCACTTCCATTCTTCTGGGCTGAATAAACTACTTTTGATTTTCACTACTGTCACATTTGCAAAGACAGCCCAAAATAAATACAAAGGTTGGAATGGGGTACAGATTGGAAGAGAATAGTATTTAAAATAGTCCTGTTTGTAAAAACAAATTCAAATTCAACTGGTATTTATTCAACATATACCACAGTGAGGCTCTTTGTAAGACACATTTTTATAGATTATCTGCCTTAACCAATACAAGAATCCTCTAAAGCAGGTTATTTCCTGTCTTTATAGAAGTAACCTTAGCGCAGAGATTTCCCTGATTTTTAACCCAGTTCTTTCTATTTTGGTTCTAAATATGATGCCTTCACATAGAGGTACCCATTTAACAATAAAGTATTTGGGTGACTCTAACTGTTCTTACAGGTGCTAATAAAGGAAAGAAACAATGCAGTTGAGGCTCCTGATTTTATAGCAATGACCTTGAGTAGGTGTGTCCAGATTCTGTAAACTTTTCACTTTTTAGTCTTTTGGTAATTCTTGCATTGTGAAATATAAATAAGTTTTAGAGAAATACACCAATAAATTCTTACAGTTTAAGTTGCATTATAGTCATTTTATCAAACCCTTTGATTTCTGGAAAACAAATGTATCTGTCACATAGTAGTCACTGAATAATATGTTTTATATTTACTAATTAATTAACTGTTTTTGGGCTCCATTTGAATAAGCTTCAGATCTTTAATATCTATGGTGTTGGTATACATTTTACCAAACACATTTCAACAGTGGTTTACTTTTTAAAATTCTTTAAAAATAATTATATTAAATAACTGTTGCCATTTATTTCATTTTTATATAATGCATAGAAGAAACAATTACAGGAGACATGTATGTTTTCATGCTAGCTGTTGTAAATACCATTCATGATACTTTATTGTTATACCAGGTTATGATGCCATCTATGTGTTTATTTAGCATAACATCCCTAAATATTATCCTTTGCATTTTGATATCTGGTAAATTTGAACCCACCACAGAATTTAGAAGTTGCTTTAAAAATATCTGGCTTAGCCCTTAAAAACAAGCTATTTTAACCCAGAATTGAAAATGAAAGCAGTATCGTGTGAATGACCACCTTGGGCCACAAAGCTGTTTTGCCACTTATATATGAAA
Source organism: Cabassous unicinctus (assembly GCA_029593785.1). Lineage (NCBI taxonomy): Eukaryota > Metazoa > Chordata > Mammalia > Cingulata > Chlamyphoridae > Cabassous > Cabassous unicinctus. The sequence continues at coordinate 18,779 of JAQZBX010022210.1, read as the reverse complement.
TCTATTTCTTGCCCGATTTTTTGGCAAATTAAGCTTATTATTGGACTAGGTAAACATGATCTTTATTCCATTTTGTAATATACTGTATACCTATCCAAATTGGCCCAGAAGACCAAATTCATCTCTTCTACCACATCTGAGGTTATAACAATATGCTTCAGATGGGTGTCTCCAAATACAGCAGGACTGCAGTTTGTTTTTTAGCCCAGCAATTTTATAGCAACATTGTAAAGCAATGACTTCAATTTCACATAATCATGCTTGGCACAGATAGTGGCCCTTAACCAGGCCTATTTAATTATACCTTTTAGGAATTATGTAAATATCATATGTCTCTTTTCAAAATTCACCACTACTGTGCTCATTACTGACCTCATCTCTCAAAGACCACAAAATGTATCAACCATAGCATTTGTCTTTTTTGCACTTAGCTCATGTGGTGAGCACCTGAAAACCATTCCTAAAACTTACCACCCACTCTCTTGCCTGTGCTGCCTCTGACTTTTAAATCATGCTTGTTAATTTCTGTGGAGACTCAGCTGACAAGCAGGATGTGATGTATTGTGCAGGGTCATGATCACAGAGGTATAATACTAGGTCAGTGTAAGATTTTAACAACACAGTTATTTATGACAGTTGTTGAGTATGACCCGAATTAAGTAGAGCATAAGCCAAAGACTTTTGCAAAGCATTTAACATTTTTCTTATGTATCTATATCCACTTGATAGTATAATCAATAAGCATATGGAGGGAAATGGATGTGGCTCAAGCGACTGGGCTCCCGTCTACCATATAGGAGGTTCAGGGTTCGACTTCCAGGGCTTCCTGGTGAAAAGCAAGCTGGCTCACGTGGCAACCTGGCCCAGTGGAATGCTGGCCCGAGTGGAGTGCTGGCCCGCGCCGAGAGCTGGCACAGCAAGATGACGCAACAAAAAGACGCAGAGGAGAGACAATAAGAGATGCAGCAGACCAGGGAGCTGAGGTGGCACAAGAGATTGAGCACCTCTCTCCCACTCCGGAAGGTCCCAGGAAAGGTTCCCTGTGCCGGCTAAAGAGAACACAAGCAGACACAGAAGAACACACAGAGAACAGACAGCGAGTGCAAAATAACGAGGGGGGTGGGTGGGGAGAAATAAATAAATCAATCTTAAAAAACAAAAATAAGCGTATCGTCTCTGGAGTCAGCAGACCTGGGTTAAAGTCCCACTCTGCCACTTATAAGCCATGTAAACGTGGGAGGATTCTTTTCCCAAGGCTTGTTGTGAGAATTGCAAGAAAGAATTCATGTAAATCATTTAGCATATACCTGCCTCGTGGTAATTGCCAGGCAAAATACAGCTGTTGCTATTGTTGCTGTTGTCGGTCGGGTGGTTGGTTTGAGGCCTGGAGCTATAAGATTGGACCTGAAACAGAAACAAAGCCAAATTTTAAGTAACTTTGGATAAATTTCCTTTAGAAAACCTCTCATTCCTTTATTTTTTGTAAAATAATTAATATTTCCCAAACATTTTTTTGGGAAAGAGGCATAAAAACAAAGTACCAGTATACATATATTGATGATGGTACTTGTCCCATATCCCTTTCTTTTCCTCCAGTGTGCCTTCTCCCTCCTCTACACTCTGGCATGTCACCCTATTATTCTGGCCAAGCACAGCAGCTGAGAATAGTAACTGGCTGAGAAGATGTGTGTCAACAGCTACACCCTGGAATAAAGGTATAACCCATGACCTAACACTCACCAACTATGACTATGAGCAAGTTTCTTACCCTCTGTGCTTGAGTGTGCTTTAAAATGGTGTCGATAATACTACCCACCTCAGAGGGTTGCATGAGTTACTACATTAAAGTGTCTAGTACAGTGCCTGCCACACAGAAAGTATTACCTTTCTAATACAGTATGCTGAACTCATACACGTGCACACAAACAAAACTGGTGTTTCTTTTTCTGCCTCACAAGAACTACCTTTCTTTCTACAGTGTGCCTTTAGGAATCTACATGAGATGACACTCATTTTGTACGCCTTTTCTCATATCTCAGTAACATCTCAGTATTATTAGCAATTTGGAAATCTCAAATTCCTTCTTTAGGTCACAAAAGTACATTTACTGTTGTGCTGCTGTTGTTTTATATTTTAAGGAGAAAAAAAAAAGCCATTATATAGTAAAGTTTGCCATCCAAGACTTTATCCCCTGAAAACACTCAAGACCTGAATTTTATATTAGTAATTATAGCTAACAACCATGTAGGAGTCTGATAAATTGTCACATTGCCTCTGATTGATGCATAGCTTAGTTTATGGTTGCAGATCTTTACTAAAAAAATTATAAATACACGCACACACATGTCCATACAAAAGCACACACACACACACACACACACACACACACACGACCTCAACATGAGAGGGGAAGATAGTAAGGGAGAAGAGACTTTCCTGATCTTTTTACCATGAATTGACAGTCTCCCTAATTGATCCTGTTATCTCTGGCATTTTGTTATCAGCAAATTCTAGTAAAGGTATCTGGGAACATTGCCCCATATCACAGCTTTTTCTAAGAAAAATAAAAGTTTACATTTTCTTGGAAAACAAAGAGTAGGTTTCCTAGGAAGGTTATAAATTTATTAGGCTACTGTTATTGTTACACAGGCTCTATTCTTCTTGACTTGATATTCTCAATTCCTTCCCCAAAGGGGGGAAAAAAACGGATTTCCTGTAAAAAGGGAGATTTTGTGGCATCAAGTCTAGGATGAATCACTGTGGCATCTGATACCATGGCCATAACTTTATTTTTAACTACCATGTCCATGGCATTCCTGATGCTTTGCCTCATGATAAAGAAAGTATCTTCACTGGGTGTTACTAGAAGAATTTATAACACTCAAGTGTCTGGAGTTGAATCATGTACCTGAGATAACTAGAGTTTTTAGTAAGTTGAAGCCAGCTTAGTGTCTGATCCTAGGGGGTGAGGGATTAACAGCTTTATTGATGATTATAAGACCCTCTGTTTCTATGCATTTGGCTAATAAAATATATTCATCCATATGGGTTGAGTATATGTTATTTCCTAGGTAAGAAGAATAAAACATGCAATGTGTGACAGATAACATTATTTTTATATGAACATGTTTTCAATGGTTTTCTATATTGTACTATGTTATCTTATTTCTCTAGAGTGATTAAGAAAGGTCTTTTATTAAAGAGAATCTAAAGTCAGGGTAATGGGATTTATAGAAGTTCTTTAAGAATAAGGCTTGGTAGGGGAGTGGATGTAGCTTAAGCAGTTGGGCACCCACCTCCCACATGGGAGGTCCTGGGTTTGGTTCCCAGTGCCTCCTAAAGAAGACGAGCAAGACAGCGGGCTGGTGCGGCCAGCTGACATGATGAGGAGATGCAATGAGGATATGCAATGAGGAGACACAACAAGCAGGGAGCCGATGTGGCTCGAGCAGTTGGGTGCCTCCCTCCCACATGGGAGGTCCCAAGTTTGGTTCCCAGTGCCTCCTAAAAGAAGGCGAGCAGACACAGAGAGCACACAATGAAAAGACACAGAGAGCAGACAGTGAGTGCAAACAACAAAAGAGGGGATATAAATAAATGAATCTTTTAAAAAAAACAAGGCTTGGGAGCTTTGGGATCATTTGACAGTTTTTGAGAATCTGAATTAAGCATGTTCTTTTTGCTGAAATTATTTTATCAATATATAATTTACTTTTAATAAGTATAGTATTAAATTTTTACTGATTTTTCTCTTGCTTTCAAGGCTGTATCCATTTTTTCAATAATGATATATATATGACTCCCTATACTATGATTTTAAACAATAACATGAGGATTCCTGCGATTCTTAGATTTCAACCTAATTGGCTCAGGATTGATGACCAAAAATGTAGTTATTGTAAGTCAAATCCTTATATCCCAGAGGTACCAGATTATAAATTTAGTTTACATTCATGGAAATCCATTTCAAACTACAAAAAGTACCAAATATAATTCCACATATGCATACATACATATGCACACACACACAAGCAAACAAGTATATAAAACCAAACCCAATATAAAAGTCACCTCAGAAGAAGAAAGGGGACCTAATGCCAGAAATGGAGGTGATTATACAGTAAAAATAAAAAAGATAGGCAAAAGAGATATGTTGATTATACTTTAAATTACAAAAATTGACAGGACAGAAATGTTAAAAGTTTTCAGAGAATCACCTCCAGAAAGGTGCTGGGCCTAGCTGCCTTCAAGGAAATTTTTTCAAACTTTCTAGGAGTGTGGAATTGCTAAAGTGTCTAAATTATGCAGAGATTAGCATATTTTCAATCTGAAAACCTGACAAATATAGGATAAAAATATAATGCTCTAAGCCAATCTCACTATTAATATTGTTGCAAAAATTCTAAATAAATCTTAGAAAATTGAATCTAGTGGAATAGAAAAAGAATGTTATATCCTGATTAAGTAATTCCCAACAGTTAATTTTGCCCTCACACACAGTTCACATGCTAAACATACTCCCGTTATTAATTTCTCTCTTTACACAAGTTAACAGTTCTTAAAGAAGGGGAATAAATAAGGAATGTTGGTAGTTTGTAAAAGCATATGTGCCAACTAGCCCATGGGTCCAAGGAAATATTTTAAATTATCCTATTTTACTTTCTTTTCTTTTCTGTTTTCTAAATCCTTTGAAATATACAGATTACACTTATATTCAGAAAAAAATACTCTGAAATACTCAGAAGGGAAATAAACAAGTAAAAAACAAACAACAAAAACAAAAGCAGGGAAGCAGATGTGGCTCAAGTGATTGGGCTCCTGTCTACCACATAGGGGGTCCAGAGTTTGATTTCTGGGGCCTCTTGGTGAAAGGCAATCTGGCCCATGGGGAGTGCTGGCCTGCGCAGGAATGCTGGGCCACGCGGAGTGCTGGCCTGCACAGAGTGCTGACCGGTGTGGAGAACTAGCGCAACAAGATGATGCAACAAAAAGAGACACAGAGGAGAGACAATAAGAGTTGCAGCAGACCAGGGAGCTGAGGTGGCACAAGAGATTGAGCAGCCCCTCTCCACTCTGGAAGGTCCCAGGATTGGTTCCCAGTGCTACCTAAAGAGAAGACAAGCAGACACAGAAGAACACACAGAGAGCAGACAGTGAGCACAAAACAATGTAGGGGGTGGGGAGGGAAGGAGAGAAAAAAATAAGTAAATAAATCTTTTTTTTTAATAAAAAAAGGAAACAAAGAATAACATCACAAATGTCCCTGTGTGTGGATGAAACTAGTAGTCTTTAAAACATGAAGCCAACCAAGTTTGGACAGAAGACTTCTGTTCCCACAAATACTCCTGTCCAGACGTGGGCATTCTTCCTTGCTCCAAGAACCTTCAAATTGCATTCAAATTAGGGCCATCTGTCTCCGAAATTTAAATTGCTGACAGTGTTCTCTAAAATTTTTTGAAAGGTCAGATCTGATGCCTTATTCTATAAGACCAGCTCAAACAGAATGAATTGAGTCATCACCAACCTCAAACACCGTGTCAGTGTTCCCCTGATTTGGTACAGTGTTGGCAGACATTAAAGTATTTGGTCATCATAAATACAGATTTTGCTTATTACTCGAGAGATCATCTTTATTATGAAAAGAAATATCATCAGAGCAAAGGGGTTCACAATTCAAGCTGGTGTAAGTTGGAATTTGTCAAAAACTGTGAGAATTCCTTTAAATCAAATTGCTATAAGGCAAGAACTGCCTACACTAAACTTCATTTTACTGTGCATAGAGACACATAAATTATATATATATACACACACATATGTAATAAATTTGAAATATAATTGTTACTCATGTCAGCCGGAGTCACCCTTATCCCACAATATCTCATTTCATGGATTGTGGAAACTCTAATGTCCTCCAAAGATTCCTGCAAGTTCCAGGGGACTGGTATCCTTCTAGCTTCAGCCTCCTGCCTCTCCTGAATTACTTCAGTTAGATGTCATCTCACAAGCTCCAGCTTGTGTGGTTCCTGTTCTAGGCTAAGAGTAACCTAGGGGTGGACCTCAGCACTTTCTGTGAATGTTCACTGAAATAAAAGAAAATGCTAAAAACAGCCAAGAACAAAACAAAATCAGCTTTACATTGGGTAACTGTGAATGTGGCAGACTTTACATCACAGCAATGCAAAGAACATAAAATTGAACATTGGCTGTTTCTGTTCTAAAATAGCCCCTCAGCCCTTTCCACAACTGGAAAATCCAGCTTCCTGCCCTGTTATAGCTCTTATTCTTTCTGCCTTTCTCTATCTCAATCCCTCCCTCTCCTTCATCCTCTCTCTCTCTCCTCTACTCTCTTCTCAGCTCTTCCCCCATCCCCAGTAGTCTGGCTATGAATTTTGGGGAGTTCAGCTTATGTTATCAGGATCTCCTTTCCCGCCTCTAGTAGCTTATCAAACTATTTTCTCAAAGAAAGACAGTTCCTTTCTAATATGAATTCTGAAGCCAGCGATTAAAGGCCAATACATTTTTATCCCTGCCATATTATATTTAGCTATCAGTAAAAGGAATGGAGGTAATTTTTCAAGTTGTTTCTAAACTTGGTTCAAAAAAGAGTTAAAAATAAATTATCCAATATCAATTAATATCAGTAATTTGCCAGTCCATATGACCTCTAAGTTGACTCAGATCTAAAATCTTTATTAAACCTATTAGAAATTATTTAAAAATATTTCAATCTCATTGGAATTTATAACCATACTTATGAACTCTGAACCTTATATTTTAAGCAGTCAACTGTTGAGTTCAGCAAATGATTTAAACTATGATTACAAAGTGGAAGGTTTAAAGAAACTAAGAACCGTCTACACTTGCTGCATCCTGTCTAGGAACATAGGAAGAAAGGCTTGTGTTTTTCCTTTCTTCAAAAGATTCCCCACTCAATTAGTATGTGCTGTTATAAGTTGCTTAAATGAAGAATGTCAGTTTATGGTTTGAGGAAGAAACTGAAAATAAATTCTGGTTCAAAATCATTTCTTAGGAAACAGGCTGCTACTGCCACCTGGGGGAGGTTCTTTTCGCTTCATTCAAGAAAGCCAAATGTGCTTGTCAGATGAATGAATCCCGTTCTTGTTTTCCCTTGTCATATCCACACAGGAAGAAGACTTTTTAACTCTCTGCCCATGAAATCATAAAGCATTCCAGATGTCACCAAGTTCTCTTCACACAGAAATACATATTTCACAGGCTTTTTCAGGAACAGGAGAATGTGAACTAGAATATAGCCATACTAATGTTTCTATATCTTACACACCAAGAAAGTATTTTGGAAAGTATGGACTATACACTAAGAAGTAGAAAAGCCAGATTTAATCTTTCAAGAATAAAACCTAAATTTTTAAGCAAAGTTTACTTGGTTTTGAGTTTTAGTTAATTATACTCCTTTTCTTAAATATACTGTCATTAATTGATTTGGAAACTGCATGTGCCAATAGAATCACGCCAGTGATTTTGTCAATTAGAATATGATAAAAAATTTCAATATTATAGAAATAGCCGAAAGTTTTCTTAAGAATTTTTTAGTTTATGAGCTAAATACTGTTATTAAATCACTATCCAATTCTTGCACATATATTACATATTCATATTTTGAAATGTTACATGAAGTAGCGATCTGGTACTCATCAGTTAAAAGGGAAAAATTGTGACCATTGCTATAGAATATCTAATTTTTGTTTAATACTGATCTTGCATTTTGTATGCTATAGATAAATTATTACTTATTATCCAGACCCTAACTCAAAGCATTTAATCCTGGGAATAAAAGTTACAGGAAGTACCTGCTGAAATTACAAGTCTATTAAGTGACATAAAACAGTCTGTGCAGATTAAAGGAAGACAACTAATCATTTATAAATAAGATGTCTGGTAATAGATTAACTAAAAGACATACCGTGCCAGTCCCAGAGTGGTACAAGGACACTGTCAGAAGATTAAAGTTCATACCAAGAAAAAACAGTACAGCTTCAAGGACGTCTTTGTGGAGAGAGCATTTTTAAGACTGGGAAAGGTAAGTGATATACAACACATGGATTGGGATAGCATACTCAATCTTCAAAAATATCCTGGGGCTGATTCAGGAGTAAAAAAAGAAATTAATTAGCACCTAAGTGCAGCCAACACTGCTAAAAGAGCTGAGTGAACTGGGGTCAACTGAAGAGATCCCAACGAGTGTCCTTTTCCTGGGGGAGGAAGGGGGATACAGTTCCTTCAAGGTGTTCTTCATATTAGGGTCTGGGGAATCGGGGTAAGGGGCACTTAGAGGACAAGGAAAACCTGAGGCACATAAAACCGGATAATGTAGAATTACAGGTGACAAGCAAAAATAATAAATATACAATTTTACAATATCTTATTTAAGAATTAGCAGATTGAGCACATTTGGTAATTGGCCAGTAGCACTACCTTATCAACCTAATGAAAATTATTAATGACCTTCAAACGTCATTAGATGCATTTGCTATGCACAGAAGGTTAACTGAACCATACCTTACAAGTGTTGTAAATGGAATAGACTCACAGGATTCTCCTGCCTCCTAACTGAGCTGCACAATGTGTTGGACTTGATTCTCTATCTTAAAAAGCCAACACTTTTAAAAGATGGGCCATCAAAATAAAGGAAAACAAAAAACAAACAAACAAACAAAAAATAAACATGGACCATCAAGATGATTTATTATTTCATAACTGTAAGTAGTTCACATTTCATCAGAATGTTACCTAGTTGTAAAAAAAAAACACTCTAGTAAATAGAAACAGAAGTCTACTTAACTTCATTCATGTTTCATAGGAGAAAATCATTCAGGAAGTCAGAAAAGATGATTTTTTGCAGATGCCACTTGTATATCTAGGGTGTGGGGGACATTGGTAAAAATGCAAGAGGGGCTGTTTCTTCCACAGTTCTGTCCCTAATATTCTTCCAAAAGTGAATGCTTTCCAAATACTGCTGCTGCTTTGTTCCTGAGCTCAAGAATCTCAACACCCTTTTCTAAACCAACTATCACATTGATGAGCTAACATATTTCTTCTAAGCAAGGTTTATATTATCTTCATGCAATTTGGGTGTTTTTTTTTTCTGATTTTTTTTGCAATTATTCCTTCTTCTTTCCCCCTTTCTTACCTGTATTTGACTTCTCTCTCCCCTCCCACTACTAATATTATTTCAATCTTCCTTTCTGTAACTGGGGTGTCTCCACCCCTCCATTATTTGGCCACCGTGAATGAGCAAAAGGCAAATCAAAGGTAATGCTTGGAGTGCTCCCAGCCCTGTAGGAAGCCTTATATTGGGTGTATATAGAAGCCTCACTGCTTTGGTTGTACCTTTGTCTACTCACAGCATGACAGACCCCAACAAAATGATTATCAACTTGGCTCTCTTTGGCATGACTCAGAGTGGAAAAAGTTCTGCTGGGAATATTCTGCTAGGGAGCTTTGACTTCCATAGCAAATTTGCTCCATGTTCTGTGACCAAAGATTGTCGCTTAGGCCGCAGTTGCCACCTGCACAGCTTCATGCGTCGAGGGGGTCAAGAGATAACCCTGCAGGTCCAGGTGCTGGACACTCCAGGCTATCCACACAGCAGCCTGAGCAAGGAACAGGTGAAACAAGAGGTCAAGGAGGCCCTGGTACATCACTTTGGACAAGATGGTCTCCACCTTGCACTGCTGATCCAGAGAGCAGACATGCCTCTCTGTGAACAGGAAGCATCTTCCCCAATCCAGATGATTCAGGTAATACAAAAAGGCAAGGACATTAACGCCAGTATTCCCATTTGTTGGCTATTATCCTGATAGGAAAGAACCACTAAAAGCTGGTTTAAAAGAGTCATTTAAAGCACAAAGTGCTGGTCACATAGGAAAATTTGGTAAATATTACTTGATTTTTCCACCAAGAATCTTTTTTATAATTTCTTTCAGGGGAATTCAGTCACCTATTTTTAACTGGGTCATAGTGAAAAAAAAAGGGGGGGGGGAGGTATAAAATTTCAGAGGTTATCTAAGTCTCAAAACCTCCAAGAACTGAAAATAGGAATATGTTTGTAAAGTGTGGTCCCCAGAATATCTGCATCAGAATCACCTGGGGTTGCTTATGAAAATGCATATTCATCCAAGCCCTATGGAAACAGTTTCTCTAGAGTGGAGCCTGGATATCTGCATTTTAATAAACTCTCCACAAGCTTCTTAATATTCAAGTTTCAGAACCCCTAACTTATAATATTGACTTGCAGGCATTCACTGTCAAGGGGACAGTATCTTACAGTTCACCAACAAATGGGTGTTCATTCCCAGATTTGGTCACTGAACACTGTTTATTGGACATCTGCACAGAGTTTAATGATCGGTGAATAAGACATGGGCCTGCCCTCGAAAACCTTAGTCTAGAAGAGACAAATAGGTAAACAAACAAGAGTAAGACAAGATATTAAGTGCCCCAAAACTGTGATGTATGAGGAGAGAGAAGGGAGGCTTCACTGAGACTTTCAGTTTGGTAAATATTCAGGGAGATCTACGCTTGATTTATAAAAAAGGAATCAGGAATTCTGGGTGCTTTGCTTGCTTCATCATCTATAGAGTTAGTAATTCTTCATTCTAATCATGAGAAGGAGATCCCAGGGATGTCAGGGTGAGCATAAATAACATATACCACCTCTTGCCTGGTGACCCATCTCTGTTAGTTAAAAATTGCTAAATTAGATGTGTATTCAGCCAGTGTAGTAGAGAAGCTGGGTAGACCAGAGAGGTCATGGGAAGGTGGATATGGCCAGAGTTATGATGTGGAAGGAGTAAAACCTGTTTATGATTTATTTTATATATATATATATGAAACCCATATAGACTATGACCAACAATTCCTGGAAGCTGCTCATTGATCTGCTCCATTGTATTTAATCTCTTGATTCTCTCATCTGGGGCCACCATGTTTAACTGCAGGACTTCACTGTTATTACCCAGCAGCTTCACTAAGCCACTGAGCTCAGTCTACTAGATCAATATCTGTTAGAAGCTCCACTGGTAAATTATTTGGAGAACAGGAAGGAGATATTTTCCATTCAAGAAGAATTTCTGTGAAGCCAATCAGACCAGGCTGACAGAGGACCGGTTTTGCCCAGATAGATAGCATTCTTTGCTTTAAAGAAGGATTTCTTTTCCTTTAACTAGGAAAAGAGTAAGACTGTTCTAAATGACAGACACGCATGTTGTGTTTCAGTAACTGTGCATGTTTCTAAAAATGAGGGGGAAAAGCCATATGTGTAATCACAAGAAACTAGCAGAAAAAATTAGGGTGACAATAGTATAAAAAAATAACCTTCATCATCTAACTCCTGAAAAATCAAGGACATGCTGTACAAAAGCAAAGACGAGAAGATGGTTGCAATTAAGAAACAATGTGGAATTTAAGAAAGCCCATTAACTTCCCCCAAACTATTAAAGCCTGCATTTTAAACAATATTCCTGTAGAAATCATGTATGGGGGGAGGGAGTATGGAAAAAACTTCAATCCATTACATCAGAGTAAATTTTAAATTGTTTTATTATTCATTTAAAGCATTTAGTTTAGCTATAAATGGATGAAATTCAGTAAATGCATAAACAATTATTTCTCAAAAGCTAACCCAACTCTTGCCTTATGACCCAGTGATGGCCCTATGCTGAGTTAAAAAGGAACATTTAAAAGATATACATTTTGAAAATAGATTTGTTCAGTTTTAGGATATAGAACATTATTGTAAACCCCTCGTTTTTTATACAAATGAATTAGAGTCATGCATGTCTCTGGGCTTTTAAAACAGTATCTGGCATATAGCCTTCTCCTCTTACAGCTGCTTTCCAGTTCAGGCAGAGAGGAGATGGGCCCAGGGAAAGCTCAGATCCAGAATTTTTTTGTTCCCAGAATAAACAACTTTGCTCTTCCAGGAGCTTTGGGAAGCCTCAGAGGTGCCCATGACCCTGAGAAGCCCAGCAGATCTATTTTGGGGTTCTGCCATGTCCCTTAGTAGAAAATTGCCCAAGCACAGGCTGGCTGTTTATGACCTTCTTCCTGAAGGTGCCTCAGATACTGGTGGCAGCCATCTGGGTGTGCTCACAGATTGGGAGCAGCTGCAGAATGTCTGGATGGTCAACAGGACCAGCAGCTGTTAGGAAGAAGTATGGAGCTGTTAAGGCCCTCTTATTCAAGAGACACCTGTATTTCTTTTTCTTCCTGACTGAAGCAACATGGAGACTGGAACCTCTGCCTTTGCCCCATTCCTTTGCCCCTTTCTGGGGCACCAATGCCTGCCATGGAAGGCATCTGCAAGACCAGTTCCAGACAGGTGACCTCTTCTTCCCTGTGCCTCCCTGTTGTCTCTTTAAATATCTCCCCCAATTTGTGTTCTAACATTTTGGAGAGGGTTATAGGTTACTAGTGTGACAATTGAAACATTTCCCCAGATGATCCCTTTTTCTTTATGTTAGGCCATCATTTATTTAGAGCAAAATGATGGAAACATCCATGAGTTATTTCCCCAAAATTGGGAAATAAAGGGAATGATTCATCTGAATATGATCTGAATTACCATTTGAATGTTTAAAAAAAAACTACATAAATAATGGATCAGAGAAGACACCAGTAAAGTTATCTTAAGGAAAGAGCTGACATTCAGCCAAGATTCTCCAGGAATTGACTAAAGTCCACATTATTTCCACTATCATAGTATCATGTATTACTACTGTATACAAGAAAGCTTCAAGCTTGTATTTTTGTTTCATAATCAACAACTTGGCTATAGATGTCATGAGTGGGTATGTGTACAAAAGGATCAGAAAAGCCAGTGCAGGGCCTGAAAATACTGAACAGAGAACATGGGCTTAATCATTAAATAGAATATATTCAAAAATGGAGCCTGGCTATTTCCTAGGTATGTGGCTATATATAAATTACTGAGACTTTCTTGGCTTCAGTTCCTCACTTGTAAAATGGGGATAATTTTACCTCTTTTACATAGTTCTGAGGGTTAGATTTAATAAATTTAAAGTGCCTGGCATTGTTCCTGACTTACATTTGGTTCACAGAAAATGGTAAATTATTACTATCATTGTTGCCATTTTTATTATTATTGTTACCATCCAGATGGTGATGAGTGCTCATTCAAATGAACTACTGGATATGGGGCTAAGAACATGGATTCAGGAGTAGTTTTATCTCAGTTCAAGTTCCCACTTAGCTTCTTATTTGCTTTGTGACCTTGGACAAGTTAAGTAGCTTCTCTAAACCTTATTCTCTTTACTGGTAAATTGGGAATGATAATAGGACTAGTTCATTGGGTTATGTTTGGGATGAATGCCAAGTTAACATAGCAGTGAATTGTTTAACCCAGCCACTGGAGCATGGTACGTGCACAATAAATGTTAGCTATAGTCATTATTATTTTTTGTTAGTATTTGTCTTATCTCAAAATAGAACATATTGTTTGTATAAATAACTTTCTTTAGGGTCATCTTGATAGACTTCAGAAGAAAGTAAGAGTGAAATCAGATTTACTCAGGCCTGATTAAGAATTATAATAAATTCCTCATGAATTTAGAAAAAAAATATTGGAAAGAAATTCACTGGCTTAGTAAGGTTAAACTGAGAAACCCCCAATTTATGGTGAGGACGTGGACTGGCAGTTGGGGGCCATTCGTTATAATACCAAGTCTGCCAACAATCAGTCATATGGCTTTGGCCAAGGTGTGTAGCATCAGAAGGCCTCAATATCCTTATCTGTAAAATGGGGCAATTTGGACAGATGATCTCAAAGGTCTCTACCACCTGAATAGTCTCTCAATCAAAATTCATGTTCTCATCTAACAATGTCTTATAATTCCGTTTTGGCTCTCTGAGAAAGAAAATGTGGCATTAAGTGAGATGAGAGTAAGGGAATAACATAAAACATAAAGAATGGTCCTTATTGTCCTCCTTTTCCATGGTAATTTTTTTTTAGTTGATGTAATAGTTGGCTTTTTAAAAAAGTTTCCCCCTAAAAGTCCAGATGCTATGATTTCATCAACCACAAACAAATGGGGCAGGGCTGGTGAGGTCCTGGGAAAATGAACATAATTCCTGGAAAACAAAGTTTATACTCTAACTAGTTGTCCCAAAAGGACTAGACGAACTCGTAACCATTAGCCCTCTGAAACCAAACAATTCATGATTGATTGTAAAATTTCCATCTAGCTTAGTAATATAGTTAAATTATTAACACCAGATAACTTACATTAACTAATCTTGCCCTTGGATTTTTATGTGAGGTATCAATCAATTGTGATTACCCTTTCTTTGGGTCCGTGGAGAATATGTTTGGCCACTAACATGATGACTATACACCAAGCGACACTACTTTCAAATATTCTACTATTTTCTGGCCAAAAATCAATCTAAAGGTTATAGGCTAAATCAACCACTCTCTTCTATTTTTGGCAATAATTCAAAAGTGCAATTTCTCTCACAGTTTAGGATATGAGCATCCTTTTATAAATAATTATCAACATATAAAAATTTCCAAGTGGCTGAACATATGGACTTGTACATGGTATAGAGCTTACAATTCTATTATCCTTAGGTGATTTACCTTCTTGTTCCTGAATGAGATTATGGTTTAAAGTGTAGGAAATTTCTAGTGTGGACAAAGAAATGTGTTAATGTTACAGTGCAAAAAACCAGGAACTAAAGGAAAGCTATGAAAATGATACCATGTAATGCAATAAGCACTAACTTTGAAAGAGAAAAAAATATGCTATGAAATAATTATAATTTTTAACTCAGGAAAGGACTGCTTGTACCCAAAAGTTTATTTATCATGAATTCTTATTAGGGCAATAATGACAAGTATGGCTCAAGCATCAACCAAATATTATCTGTTTACAAACTTGAATGTAAGCGTTTCAATGTTATGACAACCGGTAAGGCCAGACCGATGTGATTGGGTGAATACCAGGTCTGGCTCTAAATTTGAGAAATCTCCAGAGACAAGAATGATCGAGGATCAAAAGCAATAGCTCTATTTGAAGAGAAATAAAATCCCAATACTATACAATACCTAATATGTTCTCTCACACTTTTTACTTGAAATGTTTTTACTGCCCTTTAATTTTCTTAATTCCTATTCATTTTTCAAGGATGAACTCAAGGTATCATCACATGCTAGACGTTTTCCCTGATTTCTCCCCTTTATCCTCACATGCCACCTCCACCCCAAACTTGGCTAATAAATGTCTGTTCTATGGTGCCAATCATTTTTTCTATCACAACATTTGCAATTACAACAAACTGAAAGTACTTCTTTCCTGTCTGTCTTCCTTCCTTAGCTCTAACTTTGGTAAGAACACTGTAATCTCCACTAGATTCAAGCAGGGATATTTTTCTGTCATGTTCCCCACTGTGTTCCTAGCATTTGGAACTGCCTGGACTCAAGTAGACTCTTAATAATATTTGCTGAAGGAATAAATCACCTGGGATCCTTTTAAAATTCAGATTCCCAGACCTATCTCTAGGGATTCTAACACATTTTTTTGCAAGCATCCCAGCGATCCTGATGTAAATAGTCCAGAAATATTTTTATTCCTAGATCCTAGATCTGATATATGTATTATTTATTAGATTATAAACCACTATTCATTTACTTTGCCACTATATTATCCCTCCTTCACCAGAGATCCTTTACAACATACTTAATATCTGACAAGCTCTGAAAAGGTTTGCTAATTTTTCCATTTCACCATTGGCTAAAATGGGATGGTGACATATGTTTAAATTTACACAGACCTATGTTCTTTAAAAGTTGAGTTAATGCTTTGTAAGTGAATTTGTGTTTTTAAAGTCGCATAAGAATATTCCAATCAAAGTAACTCTTTGGAAATTGCTTTTGTAAAGATTGGAATTTTTCTGTTAAGGCAAATAACTATTTCCTAATGAACAGATCTTGAAATTTCAATTCAGATTTTCCTGAAGCAGGGCATTGTTAGGAGAACTAGAAATATACAATTATTGTATGGTGTAGATAGACAAATTTTGAAAAGATATGAGGAAAAATTGGTGCCTATACCTGAAGAGAGTCTTTCTGAATATAGGCAAACACATGGTAATGAAACTTCTTCAAAATTAAACATTTCAAAAAATGAAAAATAAAACCCTAAAATATTTGAGCTGATAATGAGGGTCTAAATTCCAAATTAATCCAACAGACATTTATGGTGAATTTACACAATGCTAGAACCTTTGATTGGCATGGAAAGACATAGTCTTTAAGGAGTTCATGGTCAAGTTGTAGAGATGGATGTATAAATAAATGGCTCTGATAAAAGGCAGACTGTATCATGAGTTGTAATTAGTCACCCATGTTCTGAAGATGTTTCTAATTTTAAACATTTTGTCCCACAATTTCCCATGATTACTTTCTTATTAGATTTACATGCCCTGATTCAATCTCCTTCCTTCCTTCCTTCCCCCCTCTTCCTTCTTTTCTTTCTTTCCAATTTTTCTATAGTATGAATAGTAATTCTGTATTTGTTATATACATTGAAAATATTTTTCCAGACCTTTCTTTTCTCAAGATTTTCTTAAAAACCAGAGTTTATGCTGATACATGTAACTCAGCTTCTCCATCACTGTCCCCAGATTATAGTGGAGATAATAACAGCATCTCCCACAAAGCATAATGTTGAGTTTCAAGAGATAAAGTATGTAAAGCGTTAAGCACAACGCATGACACGTAGTAAGCACTCTCTAAATATTAGTTGCTCGTCTTTCTTCCTTTCTTTTGATTGTTTGAGATTCTGGATATTTCTTGCTATGTTTATTCTTAGTCATTTTATATTTTTCTTGCTATTCTATAAACTGGTAGTAACTATAGAAATATTTTGGTAATGGGAGTTTTCAAATGGAAGGAATGTTATTTTATTGTCACATTGCTGTGATTTCATATAATTTTGGAAATATTCAAAGACAGTTAAATGGTTATCTCTAGATGCCTTTCATATTGCGTGAACAATTTGCCACATGCTGTTACTTCTGCTTTATATCAGCTTATTTTCACTAATCAAACAAGAATTTATTACATAACCAACTTCCACACATTAATAAACAAAAGAATACCAGTCCTCAATGTTTTTAAGCCACGTTAGAAGTCATCTGATAAATTTTATTTGATCCTAGGCATGTGAAGTAAGGAGGATGCAAATCACAGTAGTATTTTGTAGTTGTGCCAAATCACCAAATGTATTTTGACCACAGCTTTCTCGTATCATGTCAGTTGATTAATCAGTAGAGCATAACCATGGAATTATGTAAATATAAGTTTTAATAGATGGTTTAAATGATGATGATAACATTCCTGCAAAATAAGATATGACATATCCCGTAGCCACAATCCTCTGTCTTAAAGGAAGTGGTTTTAATAGATTCAAGTTGACAGGCAAGTAAAAATGATTATAGAATATTGTAAATGTAATTATATCCTATGCAACTTTGATAATATGCAGTTTTGAGTTTATGTATGCATCAATTATAACAGCAAAATAAAATGGAGAACTGAGATCTTTTTTTCAGAACGCCCACTCCATTTGCTTAAAATAGTCAGATACTTGACCCCCTTATCACCTTACTTTACACTTGTTAGCTTTTTGAAACCTAATGACAGTGGGTCTGTCTATATTGAACCTTAATAACTCTTGCTCTTTTTTGAGGAATTTTCCAAGGCAAACAGCTCTTTAACTTCTTCTCTCCTTTAGGAACTTCTGGGACATGCTTGGAAGAATTACACTGCCATTCTTTTCACCCATGCAGAGAAAATGGAAGAGGCTGGGTTGAATGAAGAAGAATATTTACATGAGGCCTCTGAAACACTGCTAGCCCTACTAAATTCTATTCAGCACAGATGCGTTTTCCAGTATAAAAAAGGAAACTCACGTAAAGAACAAAGAATAACAGTCTTAGAAAGAATCATGGAATTTATAAAAGAAAATAGTTACCAAGTTCTTACCTTTAAATAAAATTCAGGTGAAAGGAAAAGAGCATAGGATTTTGGAGTCAGAAATCTGGTTTCAAAAACTAGCTCTATTAGCATGGACGTGGATTATATCTTCTGGTGAGAGTATAAATTGGTGTAACCACTTGGGAAACTTCTTGGCCATTATCTACTAAAAAACATTAGGGATTCATGATTTCAAATGCAAACCTATGACAACAATCCCATCCCTAGTTACATATGCATCAGAATGTGTATATTTGAGTATTAAAAGATATGTACAAGAATGAACATAGCAGTACTATTAATAATAATAGCTAAAATTGGAAACTGTCCAGACATCAACAGTAGAATGGATAAGTAAATTATGGTATATTTATACAAAGGAATATTACAAAGTAGTACGAATGAGCAAACTATGACTACATAAAACAATATAAGTGAATTGCTCAAACATGTTGAAAAAAAGAAGCCAGACATAAAAGAGCATATCCTTTATGCCTCCATTTGCATAATAATCAAAACAGTCCAAATTAGTCTAATCCAAACTACTCTAGTGTTAAAAGTGTTAGAAATCATGAGAGTTACCCTTGGGGAGAGTAGAGTGAGTAAAAGGAGGTGCTGAGAAAGCTGCTTTGATTCTGGTAATTTTCCGTATCTTCGTTCTGTTCTGTGGGGGCTAGTTATACAGAATGTGTTCACCATGTGAAAATCCAACCACAAATACTTTTTTCTTTTTCTTTTTTTT